>BQKN01061644.1:0-24386 GCA_022839385.1 Asparagus kiusianus | reverse complement strand
ATTCGCCTTGGTGTTTGAGTTCGAATCCTCTCTTGGTTGGATGACTCGTTGACTCCCCGAACCATTGGCTTGATTCCGCATGCGAATGGATGCATTCCGTTGTTCACGTGCGGTTCGTTAGCTTCGTAGCCTCGTTAGTTCGCTTCGTCGCTCGAACGTCCGTTGATTTGTCGAATCATCGTGCCGAGCTGTGCTAAGGGACCTATAGGTAATTTTATACGCCTACAACTACGTCTCGTGTTGTAGGTTTATAAATATTAATTCCTTTTGATACGGGGAAAATGATGTAGGTAGACTATGCTTAAGAGATAGAGCATTCACTTCATCTAGCAGCCCTTCTCCTGGGGGAGGATGGAGGTAATCTTGCTTTAGTGCTCTGACACTCTTGTTATTATTTTTTATTTTAAACTTCCTTTCAGGCAGTGCCGAGGTGCGGAGAGTTGCAGGATGACAGAGTTCTTGCATAGTCACCGTTACATGAGTTATTAGTAGAGGCTCCATAGTAGATTTTATGTTTTATTCAGACATTAGAGTTTCATTATCATTTTATAAAGTTAGTGTACCTTAGTACGATTCTAGTTGATTCATGTTGACATTCTCATTATTTTAGTTATCAGACGTATTACAGTTAAGACATGATTCTTATTATTTATGATATATCTCTTCTATATCATGTCTATTGCTTTTATTTCCCTTATTTTTCCTGTTTTGTACTTGCATTTTTATTTGATTCCACTAGAGGATATTGCTGTGATTGGTAAAACATATTTATGCATAATATGGGTGCATGGAAGGTTTAACATCTCTGGGTTCACTTTAGACTGTAGCCTTGTGTAAAACCAAGGGCGTCACATTTTTCATCTTGAATAGTTCAAACCTTTGAACAAGAATTTTTTTTTTGACTCTTTAACTTTGTTAGTTCCTTCATGTGTTACCTCAAAAGTATGCCAAATCTAATATTTAAAAGTAGAGATAGACACACGATTGAACTCGTTCTGGTCCATGGCACAAAATAACGCATTCATCACCTTGGAGTCTAGATTCACATTTGTTCTTTAAGCAAGTGTCCATTCGGTGTATGGAGTGGTTGGTTTTGTGAATTCTGTCTCAACAATGTTCCAAAGATCATATCCAAGTGATTGGAGATATATCTTCATTCGACATTTTCAGTAGTTGTAGTTTGTACCATCGAACAATGATGGTCGTTATGTGGAATGACCCTCTTTAAACTGTGATGTATTAGTCGTCATTGTTGTCCACGCTCTGATACTAAGTGTAGGATCAGCGGAAGCTCACACTAAACACTACTAGAAGGGGGAGGGGGGGGGGTGAATAGTGTTATTTAAAAAAATTTACAAAGTGAATTATAAATTGTAAGAACAATAACAACAATCACAGAAATTTTGCAATCACAAACATGAGATTTATACTGGTTCCACCTCCCCGGGTGTACATCCAGTCCCCAAACAAATCCCGCTTGAGATTTCCACTATGATTTCAAACCAATTAAAAAATCAAAAACCAAACCTGACCAATTTGCAAGACCATGTAAATTGCAACCAATCTCTACACTAAGAGATCTTCTCTCACACCCGAGAAAAATCTTCTTTGAAGAAAGAACACAAATTCCTATAAGCCTTGAAGTGTTAGTGAAGTGCAGCAGTAGCTTAGGAACTTTTTTTCACTCTCTGAATAATGCCTAAACAATATTTTAGAATGATGGGAGCAAATGCACTTTCAGAACTTTTCTTTTCTCAACACTTACAATGAAAATTTGAATCAAGAACACTTGAATTTGCACAAATTTCGAATCTTATGGATATTAATATTTTTGGAAAATTCTAAAGTTAACACCTATTTATAGGCTCTAAAAAACTTGAATTTTAAACCCAATTAACATTTTAAAATGTCTATAAACTTATTCAAAAATTAAACAGTCAGAAAAACTGTATCTGTAGTCGACTACACTGAGTCTATTTAGACTCTGTGAAGTCAAAAAACTACTTAGTAGTCGACTACTAAATGCATTAGTCGACTAATCTGTAAGATTAAAGTTTCTATAATTTTGAACTGACATTCAGTAGTCGACTATTATGCCTAGTAGTCGACTGATCTGTAAAATCATAGTTTCTGTAAATTTGAAATGATAATGACTAGTTGACTGTTAAGCCTAGTAGTCGACTAATCTATAAAAACATAGTTTGTGTAATTTTGACTAAGGCTTGAGTCGTCGACTACTAGGGGTATTAGTCGACTACTAACACATACATATGAGATACATGATATGTTTTGAGACTCATTTTATATCTATAAACTCCAATGGTCTTAGGGGATTTCTATAGTTAACCACACACTAAGCATGTGTTAGTGTGTTCTAAATACTATGTGTGTGTATGTGTTGTGAGTGATCAAGGCTTGTACATAAATTCTAAGCAAAGAAAATGTAAGGAGGTTGGTTAGACTTACGTCTTCACGATGATATTCAAAGGAGGTTGGAAGAAAAATAGTAATGAAGTTGTCATAATTCAAGTCAAGATTCATCATCGCTTTATCTACAATCAAGATTTGCTTATTAAAGATCATTTGCTTGGGTATATAGTTTTGTAGTTTAGGCTTTACTTTATGTGTTTATACTTTAAAGCTCAAACTACACACATACACGTTTTTGTTTTATTGTATTATACATTTTTGGGAAAATAATGGGTTTACGGATTAAAGACTTGATTATACTATTTACATCTTCTCTTAAGTTTATAAATCTATTTTAAAGTATTTCAAAACTTGTTTAGAATGAATTCATCAAAATCAAGTTTGTTTAACAAGTTCGTATTTTTGACCGGTTTTTAAAATAAATAAGTTTTCAAACTCAGATTTTCTGGAAAAACAGGTTTCATGCTACAATTCTCAAAACATATAAGTTCTCACAATTGGGACATGATATTTCAAAAAATTCTTCTTTTATATGTTCATTATCACATATATAAACATTTTACAAGGTTTTACTATTTTAGAGTTGATTTGTTATTTTTAATTGATTTTACAAAATTAAATTTTTAGGTTTTATGTTTCTATAAATAGTGCTCTGTGAACAGTGCATCGGTCGATCGACGTTGTTCATCAGTCGACCGATCAATGGCCAGAAGCACAGTAACAGCTAGTTTTTGGGCTATTTGGATATAGAGGCTATATATATGCCTCATAATCCATTTGTTTTACTAAGAAAGTTTACAAAATAGTTTTAGCAGTTTGTTTTAAAAGTTTTTGAGAAAAATCAAGTGTGTTAAGAGAGTTTCACAAAGAGAGGAAACAAAATTTTATCCTTGAGGAGTTCAACCTCGAATCTTCATCTCTTTGTCTTTTAGAGAAGTTTTTCTAACTCTTTCTTCTAGCTAATCTTATATTTTGATTCTCATATTTTTATGCTAGATTGAATTGAGTTTAATTTTGTTATAGTTTATTGTTTACACACATAACCTTTTGAGCTTAAGTATTTCACATTTAGTATACTTGGGTTGTGGGAGTATATCTTTGAGTGAGCTTTAATTTCGTTCTCAATCTTTGTTAGAGAACAAATCATTTCATTTGCATTAATTGTCAAAACACGTTGTAATATACAAGGACACTTAGAGGAGTGGTTGAGAGAAGAACATGGTCAATTCCAAGAGGAGTGGTTTGGTTGTATAATCCTAGGGAGAGGTAGTAATTCTAAGCACTTGCGGAAGGTGACACGGATCGGCCAACACTTAGAGAAGTATATTGTGTGATTGACAATGTGTGAGTTGTAAAAGTTTTCGGTGAACTTTGAAAACCGAATTGTGTAGTTGTGTTGATATAGTGGAGGATCTCCTCGAGGTGAGGACGAGGAGAGGAGTGAAGACATAGGTCGAGGGTTGACCGAACTCCGTGAACATATCCTTGTGTTTGTGATTATTTTGGCACACTCTTATTGTCTCATTGTTTATATCGCCTATTGGTTATTTGTTTATCCTTGCATATATCACTTTGTATATCATATTACTAGGATATTAGTTATTAAGTTTTTAATTTGGCACCGATGTTAGATTAGATTAGCAATTACCCTATTCACCCTGCTAGGGTACTTTCAGTTGGCGTGAGAAAAAAATCTAAATATTCGGTAAAATATCTCATCTAGGATTGTAGTACATAACAACCTATAGCCTTATACTCTACCCTCGAGGTAGGTAACATGGCAACAAATTACAATTTTGTATGATTCCTTATAAAGAAAATGGTATGGAGTATAGGCAGTCACAATATTTTGTGGCTCATCGCAATATTTTGCGGTTTACTACCTTACTCGAACACCCTATGGAGTATATGCATATCAGCCTAATTCAGAACACAATGATGCATAACGGAGTGTAGTCCACTGCGATCTCATTACAGTACACCAACTAACGTACTCTGAGTGTAGTCAACCACGGTCTCGTTGTGGTGCATCAACTAACACAACTCAAGCATCCAAAATCACTGTAAAACAAAACAAACATTATTCCCTATCATGACAAGCTAAAAATTTTAGACTATGCGTATCAATAGGCTCGTGCATGCTCAAATCCAACACGTGTCCTCTTACGGTCTCGCACATGTATTGACGTGCAACTTGCACTTCGTGTTCACGATCAAAAGCATGTGGTAAAACAACTTGTGCAAAACATCTCAAATCGGTCGATCAACATAGCCTATCGGTCGACCGGTGGCGACAAACATGCACACACAACCCATCCTAAATTGGTTGACCGAATACCTATATCGGGCGACCGACCAGTGTTATAATTTTAGCTCCTGAGAACCAATTCGATTGATCGATCATTCTGATCAGGCGTGGTAACGAAGGATGTCTTTCTCCCTGCCCGAGGTCAGGTGTAGTAGGCGGAAGAAAATCAATTAGTTAATTAGGGTTCCAAACCCCCTTAAGGGCCTTCCTTAGGGGACGTTTGGTCTGTACCAGAGATGTAGCAAAAAAAAAGCCTCAAAAGGTGGGCTTCCCAGACCAAATTCTGGTGACGATTCAAAGATGACAGATTTTTCTCTACACTTTCCAAAAATCAAAATTTTTAAAAGAACACATGAATAAAAGTTGATTTAGGGTATTTAGGGTTTACTTTACTACATGAAATCACAAATATAAAGATTTGGGGAATTCTAATAACCCTAGCATGATCATGTTTGTAAAATCTTCATGATAACAAATAACTTTAACAAAATTTCATGTTAGATCTATTTCAAATATTAAACCTAAATCAAAGAATCCGTTTTATAATTTTTTAAATTAGAAAATCAAATCTTTACGTTATACAGATAAAAGAGGTGATCTTTACACATAAAATAGGTTTTTAAAATCCAAATAAAACTAAGAAAATAGGGATGAGATTGGAGAGATAAAACTCGCCTAAAACATTTCGTGCTAAACTCCCATACACGTAAGGAACTCGATCCTCCCTCACTAAAACCGCCGACCTCGCATTCCTCTTGGTCTTTTTGCTTCTCAAAGCTCTCTAAAGACTCAAATTGATGAATTTAGGGTTTGAGAGGAGGGTGGCTGCTGATCAACGTGGGAAATACAGAAGAAAAGAGGAGAAAATTTGGTTTATAATATATATACATGTATTCAAACAGGCCCAAATTGACTCGACCCGAAACCCAAACTGTGCACCTATCAGTCAACCGATTGCTAGAGTCGGTCGACCGGCCAGTGTCCATCGGTCGACCGACCAGTGTCCATCGGTCGACCGATTGCTAGGGCTAGCAATTGGTCGACTGACCAATGATGATTTCAGCCAATAGTTTTTCATGCTCATACACATTTACACACACACACACACACACACACACACACACACACACACACATTTATATTTATATGTACTTAATCGATCTTAAATTGATTATATTCATTTTCATTCATCCCAGAATAATATCAACCATAATAGAACTCATTTAATATTATTTACCATAATATTTTCAAAATTACGGGGTTTTACATGGAAACTACATGCCCTACTATAATTTATTGTTTGACCATAAAGTGACATTTCTTCCAATTGAGAGTCAGATTTTTTCTCCTTACACTAGATTAAGACAAGTTTGTGATGATGCAAATACTTAGAAAATGAGTTACCAAATATTAAGAAATCATACATAAAGATCTTTATGAATTGCTCAATTATATCTGAAAAGATACTAATTATGCACTATTCAAAAGTGGCGGGAGCATTGCATAACCCAAAGGGCATGCGACGGTAGGCAAAAGTCTTGTACAGGCATGTGAAAGTGGTTTTCTCCTAATCTTAGGGCAATAGGATTCTGATTGTAACTTGAATAACCATCTAAGAAATAGTAGAACTCGTGTCCTACTAATCATTTAAGCATTTAGTTTACGAAAGAAAGAGGAAAGTGATCTTTCTAGGTGGCCAAGTCTAGTTTCCTATAACCAATACTGACTCGCCATCTAGTTTGAATTTGAATGGTAATCAACTCATTACCTTATTCTGGATCACAGTGAATCCAAATGTTTTTGGAACTACTTGGATCAGACTTACCCATAAAATAGTCAAAATGAGATAAATGATCCCATTATTAAGATGTTTTAAAATGTTCTTCCTAACTGCTTCTTTTGTCCCTGGGTTTAATCTATGCTAGGGGTCCCTAGTAAGTTTAGCATCACCTATCAAATAGATTCGATGTTGAAGAATGGTAAGACTAATCCCTTTGATATCAGCCATGGTCCATCTAATAACTTTCCTATTTTTTCTCAAAATATCTAAGAGGGCTCCCTTTTGATCGAGTGCCAAATCAGAAGCAATGATTACTGGTAAAGTCTCATTCTCTCATAAATAGACATATTCTAAATTTATAGGTAAATGTTTTAGCTCTAATTTAGTGGGTTTCTCTATACACATACGAAGTTGGACCCGAGGTTCTGCATCCAAAGATTCAAGTTGCCATCTTAATGCAGATACATAATTTACAGGCATATCTAGCTCTTCTAACAGTCTAATCTCCTCATCCAAGATTTACTTAAAACTCAAGTCAGATAAACAAAGATCTAATGCACACTCTTATTCTTGCTTTTTACTCAAAATTTCCTGAATAAAGTTTACTTCTAGTGGTTGAGTGGATAGATCACTAGGCTATTTCCCTAGATAAAAAATATTAAGGTCAACAATCATGTTCCAAAGGATAACTTCATTGGACCAAGTCTATAATGGATCAAAGCATTCGAGGTAGCTAAGAATGGTCTATCTAAGATAAATAACATTTGATCTTTAAGATTGGAAACATGCTACATTGTCAAAACTATGAAATTAATGAAAAAAATAAACTCTCCTACCTTGATTAGAATATCCTCTATATCTCTCTTGGGTATAGATCTATCAGCTAACTGGAGGGTACACCTGGTTAGTTTCAATTCACCTAGCCCTAGCTATTGGTAGACTGAATAGGGAAGAAGATTCACACAAGCTCCTAAGTCTAAAAGTACCTTATCAATGAAGGTATTTTTTATGATGCATAAAATAGTAGGACAACCAGAGTCCTTATATTTCATAGGCATGGAAAAACATATCACTAAGACTAGCAGCTAAGAAGACTTTATTGAGAATATTAGTAGTTCTTTTCTTAGTATATAAATTCTTTAAAAATTTTGCATAAGAGAGGATTTGTTCGATTACATCTAAGAGAGGAATGTTGACTTTGACTTGTTTTAAAGTTTCTAAAATTTTTTCTAACTAGGGAGATTTTTTTCTAGGTCTGAGTTTATCTGAAAAGTGAGCAACGACCTTATACCTATCTAGATTAGGCTTAATTTTAGGTTCAGATTCTTGGTCATTAGAAGAAGTAGATTTATCAAAAGGAGAATTTTGAACAAGAGAAAGAAGAGGGGGTTAGATCCGTAGGTAACTTGATAGTCTATCTATTTTCCTGATTGCAAGGCATGAATTACATTCACTTGAGTTGGGTGTTTTGAACTTAACCTCGTATCCTTAGGGTTGACTTGAAAAAATTTCTTCCTTTCTTTTATTTATAGCATTAGCTAGTTGACCAGTTGGGTTTCTAACCTAGCTATGACTTGAGTGTTTGAGTTGAGCATTTGAATAGTTATCTGCATCAAGGAATTCAGAGTATTTGATGACTAAGTCATCATGAGAGTGGTCTATGTGGAAGCTTTAATTATATCCTCTAAATCCTTTTCTACGATACTGAAATATTTCTCATTATTAGATCTATGAGGAATAAGATTTACTGTTTGACAATGAGAAGGCTAGTTTGGATAAGGTAAATTAGATTGTTGAAAATTATTCAATGTGTTAAATAAAACTATCTCTAGAAAATTATTAGCTTAACGTGGGAGTGAAAATTTGATTTTTGGAGAAATTTACCTAATTCCCTACAAAACTCAGATGGTTTCTCCAATCTAGATTATAATTTGGAGAAAATATATTAATTCTATGATGCTAGAATGTAGTATTCATCTGTTCTAGTCGTTAATTATTTCGTAAAAGAGAACATTCCTCTTAAATATAGGCTGGGAAAAAGACAATTATGATATTCTGGGGTAAAAACTTGCTTGATTTGAGCTGGGGCTTGTACTTTGGTTCCTAACACTTCTAACCTACATAGGATTATAGCCATTTTTACTTCAGATGCTATGTTTAACTCAACAAAAATATCACTAGATTTGATTGGAGGTACTCATAAAATTCTTTCATGACAATGTTCCCAATACATAATTTTTTCAAACAACTTTTCTAAGAATTCTCAAGCTTCATCAGTATTTTTCTTCATAAAATCCCCTTGATATATAAATTATAAGGATATCTATAAAGAATAATCCAATCCTTCACAGATGATTTGGCATAATCACAACTTTTCTGGATCATGATGAGGATTTTGGATAAGAAGATTCTTAAACCTATCAAAATACCACCAGAATAGCTCACCTTGGACTATCTTAAAATTCTAAATGTTATTTCTAATGTTTACCATTTTATGAATTGGAAAAATTTTCTTTAGGAAAACTATAACAAATTAATCCTATGTTGAAATAGAATTTGTAGTAAGCTATACATCCATTTCTTAGCTTTGTCCTTAAGAGAAAATAGGTCAAATCTAAGCTTAATCACATCCTTAGATAACTCTCTAATCTTAATTGTAAGACAAACTTCCTCAAACTCGGATTTAAAATGTGTGCATCTTCAGATTTATTTCCTCAGAATTTCAAAAGCATATTTATGAAGTAAGGTCTAAGCTCAAAATTACCTTCATTAACATCAAGAAGCCTAATAAAAGATGATATCGTATTCCTAGTTAGATATCACATGTCTTGAAGAACAGGTGCAATTGGATTTGCCATTTCTTCAGTCACAAAAATTGATTGAACATGGATTAAACGATTGATATTATCCCTAATTCAAACTTGCATACACTAAAGCAAAATATTTTTATATATCTAAGAAGAAAATTAGAGAACATGATCTAGGAAAAATATAATATATTTAATTTTTTTTCTTTTTCTTTTTTATTTTTTAAAGAAAAAACTAAAAGACCTCAAAGATAAGTGAGATAAAAGAGAAAGGGTAAAAGGAAAACCTAACTAAACAAATCAAGAGCAACCACTTTGAAATAATCACCCTTAATTTTATGGTTAAGTCGAGATTCAATTAAATCAGCCTCTAACTAAAAACTTATTGAGTGAAAACATTGAAATTTACTTAGTCAGTTAGCAAGGTAAGAATAGTACTAGAGGAAGGTCAATAATTAATTAAATACATCTTTTCTTGTAAATCACTTTTCGTAACCCTTAAACCTTGTCTTAGACACAACCAGATTCAAGTAAACTTAAACAAGTTCACTTAATAATTTTTTGATCCTTAATGAGCTTGAGTCCTTAGGAGTCAATATCTAATGAGTTTCAGAAGGCTTGGATTTGCATAATGATGAATCCGTGATTTTTAGGCTAACGAAAGGGTGATGAATTTTCTCACTTCATCTTTATTAGGAAGTTTTTTTGCCCTTAAAAGTATTTTCAAGTGAGTGCTCAAATTAAAATACTCAAATCACTTCAGTAAATTCCTACTAACTATATGCAATACAACCGTAAGAATTACAAGCAACTACAAAAGGATGTAAAAATAAATTTTTTTGTTTTTAAATTAGGGTCAACAGTTAAACAAATGTGAGAAAGAGAGCTCTTATTTTAATTTATTATATTATTAGTAATTATTCAAGTGGAGGATGGATTTTATTAGGGTTGACAAGAGAATTTTTTTTATGTCATAGTTGTCTCTAATGTGAAAAGGATAAACTAAAGGCTAGAATAGAAAATACTAGATAAAAGACTTACCTTTTTAAGCAAATCTTCTTCTTCAATCTTCAATCTTCAAGTTTAGTCCTTCACAAGAGACACACAAATCAAAGAACCAAAAAAGAAAAAAAAATCCTAATTACAAGTACTTTCCCTAACAATGGTGCCAAACTTGATAAGAGCATAAACATGTACAAAAGCTATAAGAGAAGAACTATTAAGTTATAGTATAGAATTTTGACATCAAGCCTATGAGAAAGGTGCGTGTTTGGAAAATCCTAATTTTGGTCCTAAAAGAGTGTAGATAAAAAGGAGTGAAACAGAGTATGTGGAGAGGTAGAAAGAGTGATTTATCGCAAAGAAAGAAATTAAAGACAAGAAGGGAGAAGGAGATAACAAATAAAAAAATCAATAAAATAAAAATAAAGAAACTCAAGGAAAAAAATCAAGATACGGAGGAAAATTAAAATCAAGAAGGATTGAGGGGAAAATAAGCAGATGAATGAGAAATCTAGAATTGAATTCATTAGTTAATTTCATTTAGGATTTTTGAACTATTCTCTTTTTATTATATTTTACTTTAGATTTACTAAGCATAAATTATCAAACCACTAAAACAAAACATAATCTATCAAATTATTATTCAAGAAAAATTTTTACTCATGAAAGAATAAATAATTAGATAATAATTCTAGAATTCATAGACATAATTTTTAAACCACTCAAGATAAGCATATATTATCAAAATTTTCTTTCACCAATTAGTTCTTGAGTTGATTGTCCTAAAATGATCAATTTAAGCATAAAGAGAGCAATCCATGAATCATAAGGAAAATTGAACTAGCTTCATATAATTCTAGAATTCTTATAAGAATTAGCTGCCTATTTTGGAAAATAAAAATAATAAAATAAAATCTATACTAGAAAGCATAAAAGAACAAGAATTAGATCTAAACTATAAGTAAGAAAATAGAAACTAACTATTAAGAAAGAGATATGAGCATAAATGTACATCTAAAGTAAGAATTAAAAGAAAAATACATATTAACTACAAGCCAAGAAAATAAATTTTACACAGCATGAAAATAAATCTAAATAACAAAAGTAAAATATCATAAAAGTAAATCTATCTTATAAGCATGAAATAAATCTAATCTACAAATATAAAAATAAAAATAAGAAAATAAAATATTAAACATGTGATTCTAAAATAAGAAAATAAAAAGAGAAAATAAAAACTTACATTCCAAAGGGTTGGTCCATTGTGAAGTAAATCTTCATCTTTACTTTTTCATCATCAAAAGAAAATAATGAAAATATAAAAAGAAGAAATTTTTTTTGTTTTATTGCATATAAAAATTTATAATTTTAAAAGGTCTTCTCAATTAGTAATCCTCCTCTCTCAATGGAGTTTTTACAAAAACTTTTCGCACTCTCGAACCCTCACTCTCTACCCCTATTTATAGAGTACATCAATCAATATTAGGCAAACCCCCAAGCTAAATAATTTGAGCCTTTAATTTGTAACCGTTTACTAGGTATCGATACTTATATTATGTAAAACCCCGAAAATTTCTATAGTATATATGTATACACATGTGTGAATTATCTATAGTAAATGTTTTCCCTTGTGGCGAATAACCATATAAATATAAGATATATATGTTTATCAGTGTTTGGGAACCCAACGGGTATATACAAATGAGAGAAATCGTTTGAGAAATGGCCAGCATGTAAAAATGCCAGCAGAAGGCATTTTTGTGCTGATCGGTCGACCGGCACGGTCGACCGGCGCGGTCGACCGATCAGCAATCAGAGAGAAATTGCCAGGTTTGGATTTCGGGTTTCATTTTTTTTGGGCTTTTGGGTTTCGGGTCGGGTTGGGGAGTTGGTATTTATACCAACTCAACCCAAGTGAGATCCTGAGAATCCCAGACCCAAAACCCTAGCCTCCCTCTTCTTCCTCAAAACCCCAGCTTGGACTTGGGAGATCTGGAGCAGCTCTTGGGGATATTTTTCAGCGGGATCTGGGTTTTCCAGCAAGGGGATCAACCTATTTCGGATCTAGGGCTTCCCTCAGCACCCAAGGCGAGTATCATCTCGCCCAATCCCTCACCCCTTGGTTTTACTGTTTTATTGTGATTTTTCATGAGATTTCTGATGAGCCCAAGAAGTATTTTCGTACAAAAACAAGTTCTTATTAATGGGAACTTTAAGAATCAATCTCTCATATTATTTTCTGAGATCTGGATCTGAAAGTTTATCTAACAGGAGTTTAAAACGTTTTTACAACCTATCTAAACGTTTTGATTTATTCCTTAATGATTTTGATTATTAAAAGAGTAGTTTTTCAAAACCTGATTTTGGTTGTTTATCTTCAGTATGATGTTGGGATTATTTCAGCAAATATTATTGCATCAGATCAAACTTTGGTTTCCAAGTTTAGCAGCTGACAGAAAACCCAAATTTGGGTTCTGTCCGCTCGGCGGTCGACCGACGCGGTCGACCGCTGAGCTCGAAAGGGAATTTCGGTCGGCCGCGATAGATTATCGGTCGACCGCGATTCAAAATCGGTCGACCGAGACAAATATCGGTCGACCGACGGTTCTGGCGGGCGACCGTTCTGATTTGTATCAGAGTTCGGTCGATCGGATCGGTCGACCGCCGATCCTCTGTTGCAGATTTTCCAGATTTGGTGTTTTGGGTATTTTTTACTCCTATTCGGGGGTTTGTCTGGTTTATCTGACCTGGTTATTAGTCCCACTATGTGTCTATGCATGATAGATGACCTGAGGGTATGAATTTGGGACATATACACTGATTTGGTTATGAAACTGATAAGTAGATTTTACTACCTGCTTTGTAGCAATCTTATACTAAACCTACAGTCCTCGTGTTGGACTATAATCTATAAAAGTCCTCGTGTTGGACTATAATCCCTCTCAGGTCTTCGTGTTGGACAGTTGACACTTATTCCATGAGTTTGGAAAAAAACTACGATTTGTTAGTTCTTGTTTCGGACACGGTTCTTAACCCGGTATGTGATCATTATACTACTTTTCACCACAATGATGATTATGTAGATTTGGTATAACATTTATGTAGATTTTGTCATGATATTCATGTAAGTAGTTACATGGTATTCATGCTGGTTATGTCATAGCACAGTTATTATATTCTGGTGTTTGTTGTTTTTCTTCCATTTTGTCACAATATTTGAACCTCGGGCTTAGTATTTAGGAGTTTATATATTTGAGATATAAGGTATATACATGAGGGTTTCCTTGTTTGGATTATTTCGCTCGACGTACCTATTCTCGTGTTATAAACCTCTAAATACTAAAGCCCTCCTTAGTGAGATCAATGATTTTAGATCTATTATTATATTATTTGTATTTTCTTATACAACGAGCCCTCTTCCCTTGGGGTTGGTTGTGATGTTACTCGCTAGCGCTTTGACGCTCGTTGTCTCTCCCCCATTTCAGGTCACGAGCCCGGAGCACGGAGTGTCGCAGGTTGAGAGCGGACCACTTTAGTGTTCGGCGCATTTTCTAGTTATGTACTTTTTTTGCCTTTTTAGCTCCACTGTAGACATTTTGGTTTAGACATTGGAGAGTTTATTCTAGAAGTTGTAAAAGGCTGTGTGCCTTATTTACTCAGACTTATTGTATTTGAGACTTGATGAGTTTCTCCAGTTTATTTATTCAGACATTGACCATGTATTTCCGTTTATCAGATGATGAGACGTTTATTTGATCACCATCGTTTCATCAGTCCTTTGTGTATTACTTTTTACTTGCCTTTGTACCTACACCTGTTATTGATTCTACTAGATAGATGTTAATTGTGATGGTGAAACATGTTATTGCACGGTATGGTGCATGGTAGGTTTGACATTCTTGGTTTCACCTTGGACTGCAGCCTTGTGTGAACCCAGGGGCGTCACATATTAATACTTCTTCGAATATGAATTTGGCTGCAATTCTTGGATATTTTGGGCATCTATAGGCTACTTGGCTTGGTCTTGAGCTTCAAAGAAGAAAATTGAGTAAACTATATTCTTTTGGGCTCTTATTCATTAAATCTTCATTAACTTACAAATTCAGATAAAAACACTTATTAGAAAAATATTTTATTCAAAATAAAATATATAATGAGGGTATAAATATGTAATAAAAATGCGATGATCAGGAGGTGAAGCTTATTGAGTAGTGACGGGTGAAGTTCATTCTAATGATCTTTGCTAGAAAGTGGATAGCCGCCATCCTTTGGTGTGCGAATGATGTGGCATACGTGGATTATTGGGGTGAAGTTCATTCTGGTCGAACTTCACCTTAAACTTCACTTTGACTTGTCTTAGTAGCAAGCTGCAGTGTAACCTGGGCAAGCTTCGCTGAGAGCTAGGCAAGCTTGTGTTGGCCTTCTTGTTTTGATGATGTTTAACAAACAATTTATCACTAATGTTGTTTGTCTAGTATTTGTGTTTTCTTATTTATTATAGACAAACAATAAGTTAGAGGTTGGATGGATTGCGCTTCAACGATCATATCCAATGAATGTTGGCGGAATTGTAGAGTGAAGCCTATACAATTTAAGTTAAAGATCCAGTTACAAGCTTCGTCCGTAAGTATACCAAGTTGAGCTTATTGAAGATCAAGATCATAGATTGGGTAATCTAGTTTAGGTTTTATATTATGTGTGTTTGATACTCTAAGCTCACACATATTTTATTGGTTTCCTTGTATATATATGTAGTCATATATATGTACAACACAAGTTTTGTTTTTATGTTTACAAAAATGAAATTACATATTTCATATTTATTATTGTGATTTGGTTTAACTACTTAGATATGAAACAAATATATTTTCATATACATACTCATATGTTTCATTTTCTATTGTATTTGTAAAAATATTGTATTCTTAGTTTCTGGACTTAACAATAATTATATAAATATTTTATTAAGTCTACATAATCATTGTGCAAAGTTTCAAAATATGGTTTAGCCAAAATGTAAAATTCACATGTTTACATTTTCATGTTTTGGCCTATTTTGTAAAATGATGATATTTTTCATTTGGGAAGTCCTTTTAGAAAACCAGTTTTTGTAGCATGTGTATTATCATGTCTACAATCATTTTCCAAAGTTCATAATTTTTAGAATTTATTTGATATTTTTAAACAGTATTTTAAAATCTGCAAACTGTTTTCAAAACCTAAAATTTTTTATATCAGTTCACGGTCGACCGTCACAGTTGACTACGCCCATGTTTTTTTCCTGAGAAGTCAGCAGAAACTTTCACGGTCGATCGTGGCGGTCGACCGTCAGTCTGTAAGTTCTCACGGTCGACCGCCGCCGTCGACCGTAGTCTGTTCTGTTTGTTTTCTCAGTTTCAATGACCTTCGCGGTCGATCGTGATTTTCCCACGGTCGACCGCCGATCACCCAACGGTCATATTTGGTACAGAATCATATTTCTGATTCGTTGGGGTTTTTGGTCTTTTGTTTGGGGTTCTTGGCTGAGTTTTTGGGAGGCTATAAATACCCCATTGATCTCAGTTCTCAACCCAATCAAAGAAATATTTTAAACATGTTTTAAAAGAGTTTAAGTTTGTTTAGTTTGTTTTTGGGGTTTGCTGTTACAAAGAGGAGTTTTGCATCATCTGTTGAGGAATTCATCTTCAATATCTTCTCATCATCTCTTTGTGTTTATAGAGAAGTTTTCTAACTCTTTTCTCTAGCAATATTATTATTGATTTTCATATTCTTATTATTGCTAATTTGCTATTTGAGTTAGATTTGATTTTACTTATTATTTACACACACACCCACTTGAGCTTATTGTATTTTCATACATAATATATTTGGGTTGGTGAGAGATTGTAACAATTGAGTGTGAGCTTTTATTATGTTCTCATCCATATTAGAGAATAATCATTTGTTGTATTTGTACTTATTGTGAGATACACTTTGTAATACACGTGTACACCGAGAAGAGTGTGTGGTGAGAGTCGGGGATCGTCCCAAGAGGAGTGGCGTCGGTTGACGAACATAGGGAGAGGTTGTAACCGAGCACTTGAGGGAGACACGGCTAGGTCCAACACTTGTAAGGGTGTTGCGTGGGTTTACAAGAGTGTGAGTTGTAGAGTTTTCGGTTAGCTAGAAAACCGAGTGTGTAGAAGTTCCGGCTTCCAAACCGGGTTGTGATAGTGGAGTATCTCCTCGAGGTGAGGAGTGGGAACGTAGGTCGTGGGGACCGAACCTTGTAAACATATCATTTGTTTGTGATTGCATTGGCGCACTTGTTTTTATGTTCATATCTTACATCGCCATTGTGTATTGCTTGTTAATCATTTTGCCCTATCACATTTGTAGTTAGATTATATCACCCTTGTGTTGTTTATATATATCCTTGCTCATATATTGCTTACATCTCATTGCTGGGATATATCACTTTGTATATATTGCATATTCTTGCTCATAAGTAATTATATATCATCTTGCAAGAATATTCTTGTTAATTAGTTTTAATTGGTATAAAATAGGATTAGATTAACATAAGACCCTAATCACCCCCTCTAGGGTCTAACAACTTGGCTATGATTTAGGTAAATATCATCATAGGCTTGTGTTTGAGCCCATATGAAGTGCTTATCCCATAGGCATTCACTTCTTTGGACTTAGGCTGAGCATTGGTCCAAGAGAGAGTACATTTAACCATCTATAGCGATCCTGTAGAAAACGTATCGCCAAGATCACTTATGAAGATGAGCCTAAGATGGTCCATGTCTACATGGTGGATCGACAACCAGCTATTCCAAAAGTGAACATTGATACAATGACTTGGATGAATTCCTAAAGTATTATCAGGGATCCACGTACATGACTCACTCAAAAATAACCTAGATGTCATTATGGATCTAGGCCCTTCGTGTAACTAACCCATTGTACAAAGAGGCTCCTAGAGATAAATACTCACCTTGTTCATGGGATAATAGGATAAGTTCATGACTGTCTTGAAAACGGAAGGTTAACATGACATCGCCTTAGGGGGGAATGACATTGAAGCACAAAGAGCCTTTGATGGGTGATGCAAGTGAAGATTCTAAACCTTCATGTGATCTTCAAGAAGAAGTTGACCTTCAAGAGTTGATGAAGAAAATCCTTAAGTCAAGGTAATGCGATGGAACATATGCAAGAACAGATGCAAATGTTGGTGTATGCCCAAAGGCGGATAGATCGCTCAATAAATCATAATACCAACATTAGGGAGTTGGTGGCCAGCTTTCATCAGGACTCATGACTTGCCTGACAAACTATTAGTTTGGAAGAAACAATTGATCACCAAAGGATAACCACAATAGTACTCTAGAAATGCCTCTTTCAAACCTATAACAAACTAGGGTGGACAACAAGCCCTCACAAGGATAGCATACGCCACTCTTGCTCAAATAGTGCCAGAATCCCATAATGGACAATTTGGCCATCAAGAAGAGTAGTCAAACCAATCTGTCAATGCCGATCACCATGAGTCAGCTACGATTGTAGACCCTACCATTGTCGTGATCATAGCTTACTTAACGGTTAAAATGGATAGGTTCTCAAAGAATCAAGGAGGATAGAATGATGGAACCTCTAGGCCTTTTCTAGCTTTTTAGAATGACATACCACACCCCGAGAAATACAAACCTATCATAGTATAAAGTTTCATTAGAACCGGGTCATCTCAATAACACCTTTTCCATTTTGAAGCTCATGTTGGACTATGGCTATGAAATGACATTATTATGTTGAGCATGTTCTCTAGCTCACTCAAAGGGCCCATCTTTCACTGGTTTAAAATCATGTAGTCATATTTTGTAAATTCATGGAAGGACTTGAAAAGAAAGTTCATCAATAAATTACATGAAATTGACTCTGAGATAACTTACCAAAGGGGGCTGGGGGAGAAGCTCTAAATTTACATTGAGAGATTCTATCAATTTGATCTGAAACTAAAGAGAACAATGTCTGAAAAGTTCATCATTGATGCTTGCCGTGATGCCTTATTAGGTCACATCCTTAAACAATCCGGTGTCATCGAGTCCAAAACCTTGGAGCTAATCAAGAATGCTGAGAGGGTTGAAGCCACTAACATGCATCTCGGTAACATCCCAAATAAGATGAACAATACTGGAAGCAAGGAAAACCTAGCACCACCAAACCGTGCACCGATAGGAAGATTAAGGTAGTGATAGTAGTCTATGCACTATCACTACTACAAAGAAGACCTGCCCCAACGGTTGTAACCGTTGGGGCAGAAGTTATCCCCAACGGTGGGAACCGTTGGGGCATATAAAACGCCCGTTACAGCAAGTAGCGTTGGGGCTGACTCTGCCCCAACGGGTGTAATTTCTGCACCAACGGTTTCACCCGTTGGTACAAGTATAAATATAATTAAATATTTAAAAAAATATAAATAATGAAAAAAATGGCACCAACGGTTACAACCGTTGGTGCAAACAACAACACCAACGGGTTTTCCTGTCTTTCCTTTACTTTTCCAAAAATCACATTTTCATAATCATTCCATTGAGCAAGTATGTCCGCTCCAGATAAAGGGACTGGAGCCTTTCGGTGCTCTGTAGTACCATCAAAGTGAACATCATCATTCCTATAGAGATGGTCTTCTTTCAACATACGTCGATGACCACAATAACATATCTTTTTGCTAAAAGGCAACCATGTCGATGTTGTATCCACGTGACAATATGGACATGCTTTATAACCATGTACAGAATATCCTGATAGCATTCCATATGCAGGAAAATCATTAATTGTCCACATTAAGGCTGCACGCATTATGAAGGTTTCCCCTTTATCTGCATCATATGTCTCCACACCATCAATGAATAAAGATCGTAACTCTTCGATGAGAGGTCGGAGATAAACGTCGATATTATTTCCTGGTGAACTGGGTCCATCAATCAAAAGAGGCATCATAAAATATGATTGATCCATAGCCAGCCACGGTGAGAGATTATAAATCATCATTACAACCGGCCATGTGCTGTGTGGATTACCATTAAAACTAAAGGGGCAAAAGCCATCACTAGCTAGTCCGAGCCTGATATTACGAGGATCCTGACTAAATATTGGATGTAACTTGTCAAAATTCTTCCATGCAGGTGAATCTCTTGGATGACTCATTTTGCCATCTTCACTTGGAAGAGCACGATCATGCCAGGTCATTGCCACCGCTGTCTTCTTACACTTGTAAAGTCTCTGCAGCCTCTGTGTAATAGGAAAGTATCGTACTACCTTGAGAGGTATGTCATTCTTGCTAGTATGTGCCTTCTTCTTATATCTGGACACCCCACAAGTAGGACACTCTTTCTTATATGAGTTTTCTTTCCAATACAGTACACAATCATTGGGACATGCATGAATCTTTTCACAATTTAAACCCAGATTAGACATTATCTTCTGAGCTTCATACCAGCTATCAGGGACATTGTTCCCAAGAGGCATAGAATCTTTTAGGAATTTAAGAAGCATCGTGAATGACTTGTTGCTCCATTTGTTTAGGCACTTAATCTGAAAAAGTTGAACGAACCATGACAGCGTGGAATGTTTTGCATTCTCATAAATCGGTCTCCTAGCATCATTCATGTACTTCTCATACTCATCTACATATTGTTCTTGTCTGGGAGGACTATCTTCAACATGATTAGGGTCACCGAAAGCAACCTCTACCATTTCCTCCATCTCCTCTTCTGGAAACAAGTTAATATCGTCAACTTCTTCTTCTTCTTCTTCTTCGGCATTATTGGGAGTTAGAATTTCTCCGTGATATACCCAAGTTGTATAACCTCTAATAAAACCATACTTAACAATGTGAAGTTCTACATCTTCCTCTTTACGAAACAAAGTATTCCCGCAATGGCTACACGGACAAAGAATCATGCCATGTTGGATCTTATCATGTTCACGTACAAAGTTTATAAAAGAAGCAACTCCTTCAATGAACTCAGGCTTTGTGCGTTTTTCACGATTCACATACATCCAGTCCTTAACCCTGATATAGTCACGGGCCATGATAACCTAACCAAGACAGAGTTAGTGATAACAACTCATAAATTAAGCACGCTTGCACTAATTTTCAGAAAATTATAAAAATTATATAGTTTGGTATAAATAAATTTTATTTACTTGTACATATAAACCCAAACGTATGCACTAACACATTATTAATTATTGTTCTTTGTATTCCTCCAAAAGAATTTTTTTTTCTTTGTTAAATAATATCTAAAGGTTATAAACCTATGATCCTTCAAACTAAAGTCACATGCAAGAATAATTCAATAACCAAGACCATGTTAATGTTACTAAGAAAATGATTCACAAGATTAACAGATCTAGAACCATGTCATAACAAGTATAATCATTTATTCCAGAAAAATCTGAAGAAAGAAATAGAAACACCACCGAGAATAGTAGATCAAATTGGTATAAATATTATTATTGGTGGTTTCTAATCTAATTTAGGCAATATCTTATTTAGTGTAAATATACATCCAGATTTCTATGTGAGTTTAGATGATACAAACATTGATAAAGCTTGTACACTATCTATGAACTTAAAAGGGATTAGTACCAGGATCAAAAAATCTGATAATACAATAGGAATATTGTATAGCCTTAAATGATACTTCAACTCTTAAATCTATAACCACAAAAATTTTATTAAATTACATGAAGTTAGAACTGGAAAAACTATTCAACCTAAATTAGTTTATCTTAGACATCTCAAGATAGATGATGATATTCAAATTTTTGTAAAAACACTAAAACCAAAGGTACAAGTACCAATTGAATACTTTAGAGCTAAAGGAAACATCATGTTAATGGATCGAAAATAAGAGACCGTAGATAAGCTGTGAGAATGAACTTGAATCTAAACATCATATAGAGTGAAGTTCATCACTTTCATCACTTTCATTAGCACGTACATGATTCATTAAAGATAGTAGTTAATCATGAAATTTTCTCAAAAAATGAAACCTTTTTGAAAGTTAAACATTTTCTTTAGATTTTTTCCTTGTCTAATATAGTATATCACTTGGCATTTTATTTATTTTGTATTTTAAATAAGACATAACAGCAACTTAAAACACTAATGAGAACTTAGAAGGATAAACTTAGATATATTATCATTAATTACTTAAAATAATGTTTCCACATGAATCTATTATCCTTTGTTAGTGTTATAACTAGGTTATATAAGTAGATCTTGATTCTCTGTTTCATATAAAACATTAATTCTTTTACTTAATAGAAGTCTTTATATAAGTTAATACAATCTATCCTCTGTTCCCCTTTTCTCTCAGTGAAGATAATATAAATCAATTCAGTATAAGTTGATAGTAATAAGAACTTCAATCAACACTAAAGCAGCATCATTGCTTTTAATGGTGATAACAATTCAGGATATTTGTATATGAAAAGGATCCTAACTTCTGCAAACCCTTAATTAGAGAACTTACAGGTCAAGTGTCCGGCGAAGATGAGGAGGAGGAGAGGCGGCGAGGTCCGATTTGGGAGGAAGAACTAGGGTTTTTCTTTTGGGGATTCGACGGAAAAGTACAGGGTCGACGGCGGCGGAGAATCTTGGGCTCGATGGCGGCGGTGATCTTCGACGGAGGCAGCGAACTGCAACGGTAGCCACGAGTTCAAAAAACCCAGGTCTCGACGGCAGGCTCGACGGCGGCGACGAAATTCAGGTCTAGACGGCAGCGGCGACGAACTTCAAGTCTCGACGACAACGGCGAACTCTCGACGACAACGGCGAACTCCGATCAGACGGGGGGGGACCGATTTTTTGATGAGAGAGAGAGAGGGAGGGAGGGAGAGAGAGATCGAACAACAGGGGTTTTGGGGGTTTTGGGGGGATTTCTTTGTTTTTTCTTTTTTTCGCGAAAATGAATGGGGGGGAAATTTCCCTCCGTTGGGTTGTAGGCAAAATCCAATTTGCCCCAACGGATTATCCCGTTGGGGCATATAAATCCAGCCCCAACGGTTGTATACACCCGTTGGGGCTGGCCATCTTTTTACTAGTGTATAGCCACAAGCATTACAACCTCAATCACAAACGTCAAGATGGCAGAATAACAATAAACATGGCAACCGGTATGCAAACAATAACTATCGTCTTAATGCCAATCTTAGTTACAACTGAATACCTCTGCCCGGGTAGTATTAGGGGAAGGTCTTACGCAGCGACAAAATAAATCCGAACTAGATCCTAGTAGAGCTTATGTTTGTAAGAAAGAAACAACCCTAGAAGTGGCTGAAACCCTCAACATAGAAGGATTTATCGAGCCTTAGGGACCAAAACGACCCAAAGAAGAAGGACGCTCCAATGACCCAAACTATTCCATCTTTCACCGCTTTATGGAGCACCCTTTGGAGTCTGGTATTTTGTTGAGAGAGAAGATTCAAACCTTGCATGAAGCCGGGATCTTTAGAATTAAGAGAATATCATAAGAAAACTTTAGTGACATGATCTTAGTCTAATTTAGAGATTTACCAAGTGTGAGTGCTACAAACTAGATCGTGGGATAGTGCTAAAATCATAAAAGTAGAGCTGAAAATTGATAACTTTGACTAACACGGTTAGCAGTTCAAAGGATTAACGCTAATGACTCTCTCTAAATAAGAACTCATATGGGTGCACTATGATCTTGTAAGAGATGAGCAATAGACCTCTGACATGTTGCATTTGAAAGATACAAAAGGAAAGCAAAAGATGTGCAATGCCATGACAATCCTCTATAATGATGACAAGGAGCCAATACCTGAACTCACTGATTTAGAAGGTGAGGCCATTATAGCAGTTTTATATTTAAAGAGGAAGAAGCAATAGGTAAGGCACTCCAAGAAGCAAAACCACTTGTTGCTTGCGTAGAATGCTAATGAAAGACTCAGGAGTGGTAGATTACTTCATCGACGATACGACCAAATTGATCAAGAGGGATACTAAGCCCCGCTGGTCAACTAGGCAACCAACCTAGTGGTGATACAACATCTAGTGATTTCGAGGCAAAAAAAAGCCCTGGACCTAGCAAACCATGCCCATTCAAATCCAAACACAATTGATAAATATTCTGGCAAAAGCGACACTTTTGAAAATTGCTTTAACTAGCCTTAGAGGATAAAGAAGCATTACAAAAAGCTCTTGATCTATGAAAATGTGCTTGTCCCCTCCACATATGAAGGCTCTTAGAGGCCTCAAAAGTATTGTGCCGACATGTGACTTTACTAGGATGATTGTTGCGATGAGGACATGGCAAACATGAAGGCCACCAGACTCCCACCATTGTCATCAAACTTGACGTAATAAGTTTTAAGGCTGATTGTATGATGCCATTATTAAGGGTAGTGTAATGATTATTATTAAAGTTATTTACTTTAATTACTCGTGTATGACTAATATCTCTGATGATTAGGGGATAACCCCTAACCAAGTTGTTGGCCTCTTTGTTTTGATGATGTTTAACAAACAATTTATCACTAATGTTGTTTGTCTAGTATTTGTGTTTTCTTATCTATTGTAGACAAACAACTTTTTGGAGGATGGATGGAATAGCGTTTCAACGACGATATCAAATGGAGGTTGGCGGAATTATGGAGTGAAGCAACGTACAATTCAAGTTAAAGATCAAGTTCATGCTTCATCCGCATAGTGTATCAAGTCAAGCTTATTGAAGATCAAGATCGGCTTGGGTAATCTAGTTTAGGTTCTATATTATGTGTGTTAGATACTCTAATCTCAATATCATATACACACACATTTTATTGGTTTCCTTGTATATATATGTAGTCATATATATATACAACACAAGTTTTGGTTTTCATGTTTATAAATATGAAATTATATATTTCATATTTATTATTGTCATTTAGTTTAACTACTTAGATATGAAACAAATATATTTTCATATACATACTCATATGTTTTATTTTTTGTGGTATTTGTAAAAATATTATATTCTTAGTTTTTGGACTTAACAATAAT
>BQKN01061643.1:133216-148810 GCA_022839385.1 Asparagus kiusianus | reverse complement strand
TAAAATTCTTCTATTATAAGAGGTGGTACAAATTGGTTGTCTACAAAGGAGACCTTCTAAATTTAAATTGGTTGCCTACAAATGAGACCTTCCAAATTTAAATTAGTTGTCTACAAAAGAGACCTTCCAAATTTATGTTGCCATTTTCTAGTACCACCTCTTATACAAATAATAATAATAATAATAATAATAATTGTACATACGTGCTTTAAGTTTTTACAAGTGCATTCTTGCATAAAATCTTGTAATTAATCATGTAACAAATGCAAGTTATCTAAAAAGACATATGAACATTTATTGCAATATCCATCATGATGCAATAAAGGAGATGAACTTTACATTTGAAGCTTTGAAATATAATCCACCATATAAAATAGAATTTTAAAAGATGCACCTCTTTAATTTGGTTCGCTCATATATTGATCATTTATCATTAGGCAATATATGATGAAAGAAGCGTAATTAAATAAATGCATATGAACTTTCACATAATTCCGGTCCTCTTATTCCAAACCAAAAACTCCTAAAGTGAAAAGATTAAAGTTTTACCCGGGTAGTTAGCCAGGTAAGGATAGTAATAGAGGTTGATCAAAGATCAATTAAGTACCTCGTTCCTTACAGAGCGCGGTACGCAACCCCTAAACCTTGCCTTAAACACCAACTAATCCAAAAAAATTTGAATCAGTTCACTCAATGAGTTTTTGTTCCTTAACAGTATATGTGAATAGTAACTTCAAAAAAATATTTCCTATAAACATTTAATTCGAATAGAGAATTTGTAGGGGTAAAACTGAGAATTCGTATAATTTGTTGTTTCTGTGACTTTTCCAAGCCAACCAGAGGCATGAGATTTGTATCAAAACATAAAAATGCTTTATAGGCCCACAAAAGTAAATAACATTGATAGATATACCTGCTGTAGACAACTTCCACATAAGTTATAGAACAAATCTGCATTCACTTTTACCACCTTCTGTACTAAGCTTATTAGATGCATAAATACTCCAAAGTATGAAATTATTGATTGAAGACATCATATTAATAGCTTAAAGAAATGAAAGCATTAAACCATGAATAAATTCAAATACTTCAGAGCATATATATCCAGAGTTTGTTCTCTTGTCAAAACCATGTATATGAGACTTTCAAGAATACATATATATACACTGCTGCAAATTTATAGCATGTTTCTATTAGCAAAAAATATTTGATCATTACAAACCTACATATGGTTGTATGTCAGTGTATTTCTATGATTGTTTGTCGTTGCAATGCACATGAAACAAAGGTTGAGACAAATAAAGTGAATGATATAAATTAATAGACAAATTCATAAATAATTTCTAACTGCTATATAGGATTATATATTCCTTTCCAATTACAAGTTACAATTAATTGTAATTATTTAAGCAATAATTATCAACAATAATTAAAACTAATTACTGCAATTATAAATCAAATGAACGTAACCAAAATTGAATTTTTTTTAAATTAAAACAATAGATAAGTAAGCAATTAGCAATAATTATTTTGCTAAATAGTAACATTTTTTAATGAACAGTAAATGATATCTTTTAATATGAATAATAAAATCTTTATTTTCGGAATGAACAGTAACCGTTACAATTTTTTTAACTTTATAACAACAACAAATCAATAATACTAATAGATAAACAAATATATAATTAAAGCAATTATATTTTCTTTGTGTGAACAGTAACTATAAAAAATTTCTAAACTTTTTTCGGGTGAACAGTAAACTATTGATGAACAGTATTTTTTAATTTTTTTTCGATTTAAAAAATTAACAACTATGAATACTCAATCTTCTAGATTGTTGGAAATTTATCAAATAATTAATATTATAGCATGAAATTAATCTGAATAAAATAAATAATTAAATCTAGCCTGATCGGGAGCAGTCGTGTATTCACTGCTCTAGAAGATTGAGGACCCGCCTATCGCCCTGGCGCAGATGATCCTCTCTCCCCTAGCGGTAAAACCCCCGGAATCGGCCGGCCTCTGTACTCGAGCGAGAGTACAGAGCTTCTGCTCAGATGAAAAAAGTTGCCCAAAATTAAAACCAATACTATGAAGAAATAATATGAAGATGAGAGAAGAGACTTGTTGTTTTTCTTGTTGTTTTTCCAAGAATGTGAAGGGCTGCTTATATAGGGGTCTTAGAGAGCCGTTACAAATCCTAGCAATCAATACAGTAACGTACGCTATAATGTCGACCGTTACGCAAAAAACATGTAATTAATATGGTAACGTTCGCCATAATTATATAGCCATTATGCACGTATTAATTGTCGAGGAAAATAAAATATGTAAAACATGTTAAATTGCCTTTTCTTTAATAAAATATCCAACAGTACCCTCATAGCACGCCCCCTAGAGGCAACAACTCTAAATTTTAAAATGATGTCTACTCTGCTTACCTTGCTTTTGTGGCTATAGTAAAATGGCGTCTAGGTTATGGATTTAGGATTCTCTTCTGGGAGGATAAGTTGACATGTAACAACTCCCTTGCTAGTCTCTTCCCCTTGGCCTACAATCTGGCTTTCTCTAAGCAAGCCTCCATTGAGTCCCAAGAAAGATTCATAAGAGGGATCTGGTATTGAAAACCAATTTGAGGCATCCAATTAACCAGCCAGCATGATAGACTCTAAATTCAAGACCTTCAATGGATAGAATCTACTAATCTCTCCCCTACCCCTGTTATAGATGAAGTTATTTGGCCCCTGGATATATTGCTCGGATAGTTTCCCTGTGAATTCCTTCTACACCTTCATCTCAGATGGAGGTACCCATAACCCTCATCACTCTATTATTTGGCACAACCTTTTCCCTAGTAGGGTCAAATTCATTACGTGGATTCTCTCTATGGCCAAACTCAATACCAAGGACATACTCACTGCTAAAGGGTGGACCGGTAACCTATTTTGCCCCCTCTGCTTAAGTGACATAGAATCTCACAACCATCTCTTCATCCACTGTCAGTTGGTCAAACAGACCTGAGACATTTTTCTCCCAATCAACGGTATCCAAGTTCCTCCTACATCCATACACCAATTCTTTGATATGTTTATCAACTAAGACATAGCGCCTGCAGTGAAGCTACTGTAGAGATTTTCCTTTCCTATCATCTGCTGGGTTATATGGACTGCTCGTAATAATCTCATATTCAATGGAGCCACGCCAAATCACCATCAACTGGCATCCAAGATAGCTTATTTCCTCACTTTCTGGACAGGTTCAGCGACTTCCAAACGAGTTCTCAAGCTCAAGGTTATTGTTCGGGAAAGGGGGATTTTCGACTTGATCACCTCAAGTGAAGACAACAACGGGGGAGCAGCTGACTAGTAAGGTTGTTTGCAGCTTTGACGTTTGAGAGTTTTTTGGGATTTTTGTGCACAGGATAGTGTCCCCTAGCGGACTTACTAACAAGTTGGTGTGCTAAACTTATAGGTTGTGGGTGGTAAACTCTTCGCATTATTGCATATTCTTTTGTGTATCTATGGGTGATTTTACTTTGTTTCTCTGTTGTGTAGAGTGACGATATAGGTCCGCTCCTCTACGACTTCAGGATCTATTGTTAAATCACAACTAGATATAAATATATGTAAATGCTTTTAACTTCCTATTTTATACAATGATAGGGCGTCTTGCCCTATTTTCACTTCAAAAAAAAAGTTCATTAATTTTCCAGTAAACCCATAGGAAAGCAAACACAAACTCTTTTTGTCCTGATTAATTACTATATAAAATCTCTATTTAAACATTTTTTTCCTCGTCTCTTTTTCTGTTTTTTCTTAGTTTTTTTTTATTTAGATCCTATTAAGTATCATAAGCGAGGAGGGCTCTCCTAAGATCAAGTTTACTTTTTAATTAATTATATCCACACGTCACTTTGCCCATTGCCATGGTATGCGAATCCTATGATTAATGTGAACGTAGAAGGTCGGTAATAATGTAATAATGATCAGTGGATGTGCATGTTTTCCCTTTTCTTTGTGCGGATTAGCATGTTGCGATCCTAGCTAGTAATAGACGCCCACTCTTCACCGTCCAGATAAAACTGGATGCATGTAGGAAAGTCTTCGGCGCTACTTGCTTGCTTATTACTTTGAACTCGTCCATCTTTTTAACGCGGTCGCAATTTCCACGGTGATGATTTTATTGTGGAGTGTCCCGTATTTACCCCTTTCATCATTTTATACTTCCCCTTTCAAAGACCAACTAGTACATTGCATTAATCATAATTGCTAGCATGGCATATAATATTTGTGCACCATTGTCTCTTCCCGTTGTGCTAATTAAAACTCCCAATTCACAAAGGCCCGTTTGGCAAAGGATTAAGGAAGAGGAATTAAGGAGAAGGATTAACATAGTTAGCCCATTCAATAATCTAAAGACTAAATTATTAACCTCTTATAAAAGTTTTATTTTAAGGGTGGCACTAGGGGCACACCCTCAACCACACCTCCAATCACACCCCCCATTTCTCATTTGCTACAGTGCACCGGGCCCCACATGACATTTTAAAATTTTAAAATCTCATGTGGGGCCCGGTGCACTGTAGCAAATGAGAGAGGGGGTGTGGTTGGAGGTGTGGTTGGGGGTGTGCCCCTATCATTTTCCTTATTTTAACCCTTATGATCATTTGTAGTGTTTGAGAATAAGAAGGATTTTGACTGTTTTATTTATAATTAGAAGGGTTAACTCTTAATCCTTCTAAATAGGAGTATTAGTAAACCCCTTATTTTGAGGGGTTAACTCATTTTAATCCCTCTAGAGAGGTTAGCTTAATCCTTCTATATTTTTTATGTTTGGCAAATTATGGAGGGTTAACTCACTTTAACCATTGTATAGATTTTTTGTGTTTGGCGGGTTAAGAACTTAACCCCTCACTTAACCCTTTGCCAAACGGTACCAAAGGGTTAAGAGTTATAATGCTCTAATATGCATCTCACGGGTCGAGCACCTATTTATGGGGTCAAAACTTGAAGCCGTTAGTAATATCTTTCTAATTTCACTTCAAATGGGTATTTGATCTAATTCGAATATGAAATGATTAATTTGATTACGTGTTAAATATCTCTTCGATCAATTGCGCCAAAACTTTGAAATTGTGGTGAGGATTCAGGGTTGTAATTTTTTTTACTCTAACACGACGACGACGTGATTTTTATCCGGCTTTAATTAGGGTGTAGATCGGAAAGCTCCCCCTCCTTCTCACACGCCCACAGAACACACATGTATGCACGCTGCTATTTTTGTCCTTTACTGAATATTGCCATCACGATACATCGACGACAAACAAGAAGAGGAAAAGGATGGAGTACAGGTGAACTAGTTGGGTCAAGAGCAAATTAACCAGACTAAGCTAAGCCAACACGTTTTGGCTATTGAGACCACTCATGCATCATGTTGCATGAGAACCAGAGGATACATAGCCTCTCTCACTCTTCTTTTAATATCTTGCCGTAATTTGTTTCCCATCTCTATCTTTGTGTAAGAGAAGGAACGAAATTATTTACCATCATTTTCTCCTGCGTCGGATTGCCGGAAGCACTACTTGAAGGTGATAATTTTAGCTGTCACCTCATTTTGTCAAATTCATATCATCAACACCACATCAACTAAACGTATGAAGAGACATCACCACTAATAGTAATGGATATTCGCACGTATGTATCATATTAAAGAGGAATCTCTGATATAAACTGACGTCAACGAGTCTCAACCAAGTGAGCAAAGAAAGAGAATGGATATCTCATAATCATACTTCATCGGGATGACTGCGATTCAACCGTATCATTGTATACATGAGAACATTCTTCTCATATGACGCATGATACCAACTAACCTCATATGTATGAACGCAAGTATGTACATATAAATTACCAACACGTTGAGTTAAATAAGCTATTAAAGAGGCAAAAAACGGTGAAGTGTACTTTTTTCTATGTAACTAGCAGGGTGAGTTAAATCATGCTATCTTTTGATAGCTCATTAACCTTGCCACATCATACACAAAATCACAGACTATATTTTTTTTATGAAATATGTAATAGATCCAGGCAAAGTATTTCGTACTTTATTTTTTTCTGATGGAAGAAATGTAATACTCTTGAGGTCAAGGACACGTGTGCTAGAACTCCGCCGTGTACGAGACTCTGATCCGATACGGAGCGAACAAGAAACATCAACGATCCCAATCGAAGAACATTTTCCAGTTCCAACCCCCAAATTCTAAAAAATTTCATCTTTTTTTCTCTCCTCTGTATTGCAAATCCAGAGCTCAACGAAGGCCAAAGCACCCAAATTCTAGGGTTTCCCCTTCCTCAAATCACCAGCAATGGATTGGGGAAACGTGACCGCCGATGATCTCGTCGACGCCCTTCGAGAGGTCGAGTGGTCGTCTCCTCCTCGTCCCTTCTCCGAGTTCTTCTCGAGATTCACCGTCCCTCGATCTTATTCCAAGTGGAACAGCCGGCTGAAGTGCAATCTTTACTAGTACGATCGACCCCCAATTCTTTCAAATGACTGTAAAGTTTCAAACTTTGTTGTTGAATTCCGTGATTTCTTTTGATTTTTGTTTCAGCTACAGGACGAATTACTTCATTATGATCGTATTCGTTCTAGGGATTGGATTTCTTCGGAAACCGCTTGCGATTGTTGCGGCGCTTTTGACAGGATTGAGCATCGCATTCTTGAATGATAGGTAACGGTCTTGGCAATTTGCATTATTTTTAATGCTCCTTGTAATCAACTTACCAGTTTAAAGCTTATTCCGGCTATTATGATGTAAGTTATGTACTTCGAGAAACCAAAACAACCGCCGAGAGAAGGCAAAACAAACCAAAAATAACGGCACAAAACACAAACAACCAATCTTGACATGGTTCGACAAGTTGCTTACGTCCACGAGGCAAGAAAGGGGATGAGTTTTTCATTATAGAGAAGAAGAGTACAAACTGAGATTACAAGATCGCTCAAATCAATCAACTAATCTCACCAACAAATCTCTCAATCTCTCAAACAATAACCCTAACCAATAGCTCAGAAAGATCTCTTTTTTATGTGCTCTAATATCCCCAAAACAATTCTCAATCAAAGCCAAAGAAACCCTAAAACGTGTGTTTATATTTATAGCAAACACCAACCCCAAACAGAACAGGAAACCAAGCCCAGGCCCAGACACGACCCGCGGTCGACCGCCGAACTCATCGCGGTCAAAGGTGGCAAATGACAGAACCTAAAAATCAATTACAGTGTATCGCGGTCGACCGCTGCGCCAGTCGACCGCCAAAAGTCCAGAGACTTTTTCTTATGCTGTGCACGTTCGCGGTCGACCGTCACGCCACCTGCGGTTGACCGCGCAGCTTCCAAATTGTTCCGTCTTTAATTTTTTGAACCTCGTTGTTTCCTCTTCAATTTTCCATCTCGACGAAGTTTCTTCCAAAACTGAGCTGACACCAACCAAAATAAATGTCTCACTTGTTGCGTCCAGTACAAAGTGTAAACAAATTCACGATAACGAATTCAATCCACAACAAGTCGAAACCCAAATGAGAATATGATCACTCTCCAAACGTCGGTATCAACTCACTAAATCGGCTGCATCATAAAATGACTGTCTACGTATCCTCTTGCAAGAAATCAAGCATTCACGTAGTTCCCCAAATGACTTTCAAAAACCCTCAATCCAATAGAAGAGTTCGCAACTCTTCACCAACAAATCTGCGGCTGATAACTCTCCCAATGGTCCCAAAATGAAACAAATCAAACACCTCCATCTAAGGTGAACCAATAGTCGTATCCAAATTCAAACTATGTCCACCAGCTACACTCGAATCAATCAACTCATCATCTGCATCCAAATCCAAATAATCTCCAAACTGTGTCACATCAGCTGGAATCTCAAACGATGCAGTATGATCTGGAGTATGTGGAGTAATCTTCACCCAACATGAAGTAGCATCACACTCCACCTTCTGTGATATCCGAACGATCTGATCAACACTCTCCACCTGTCGAGAGTCAAATGTGTCATTCCTGTTCAGAATAAAATCAGAAGCTCCCAACTGATAACCAAATGAGCCTCTGAATCCCAAACGTGCAATTGGATTAAATCTCACATCTTCGATGTGACCAAATATTGGGAAACCAAACATCTGACGTAATCCAAAATCTGAAGCAGCACCACCAGATCCTAAATCTCCAAACGCAGCAGTTGACAACCTATAACTAAGATGACCAAAACATGTCGAAGCCTCAACACCAGAATCGATGCTCGACATCAAACGTTGATCCTCCTCCAGAAAGAAACGATCAATCAAAAATATCATCTCATCTCGTTGTCCCAATGTTTCCTCTCCAATGAAGTGTCTCAAACTGTCGTGAGCTCGGCAGTCGGCATAAATGCAACAACAGGTCCCTCTTGTACCTCCTACTAAAAACAGAATGAAGTACCTTCACCTTTCTGTCTATCTTACACTTCTTCAAACTGTTGGAGACTACTAGGATTTTATCCAAACGAGATTTGGTTGCAACCTAAACATGTCTAGAACAGTCTTTAACTAAGGAAACCAAATATATATTACCTCCCAATGATGCCTCCTTGGAAGGCCCCCAAATGCCTGAATGAACACCACCTAAAAGACCCCTCGATCGATGGATATAAGTGCTAAACTCCATCTCGGTCTTCTTGCTCATACCTAAGGTTTTAAATGTCGGTTATCGGGGATTTATCGGATGGTCAAAATCCTTATTGGATAGCAAAAATCGGGGATATATCGGGGATAAGTAGTATTTATTGGAGTAATATACTAGCAAATAATAAATAAACATAAGCTTGAAAAAAATTTAATATTAGTTAAAATGGAATAATAAATAAGCAAATAATAAGATAACATCAAGAATGAAGAACCATCTACGCATCTACATAATTATTGTTTACTCATGAGATTCATAAACTAACTTATTAAGTTGATATTTAGTAGTTATGAGCCATTATCAATATCCATAAACAAACATAAGCTAATCACCAATCAACCAAGTTCGAAAAGCAACAAATAGTTCATAATTTGTAAACATTCAAAGAACAAATCCAAAAAAAAAAGTAAAAGCTCCCAAATCCTACTTATCGGCCGATAAAGCCGATATTTAGAGCCTACTTATCGGCCGATTAGTGCATTTATCGCCGATAACTCGCCGATAAACCTCAAAAAATGATAACCGATTAAAGTTCCTACTTATCCTAGCGGAAAGCTCCCAAATCTGATAACTCAGCGATGATATCGGATTATCGGTCGATATTTAAAACCATGCTCATACCAATGTGCTCATAGGACTTCAATATGCAGGTCAAGGCACTTCTTAATAATCTAATGCACCGTATCAACAATCAAATAACCCAGCTTCAAATCATTCTTTCTCAGCCATAATTCTCAAAGCACCAACAAACCAAAGCGAAACAAACAAAGAATAGATCCAAATTGATAAAGAAGAGATTTTTACCTCCAATTGAAACCCTAGCAAGAGTCTCCGAAAGATCTCACCCACACGACTGAAACGAGATCCACAAATAGGAAAAAGCCCACCTTTATCACAAACTAAAGCCCTAGACGAACTTTCAAAGCGATCTACTCCTCCAATTAGCCCAAGCGTAACCCGAGCTCTGATACCACTTGTTATGCTCTGATACTACTTGTGCGCGGCGGAAGTCAAAACCAAACCGATGTGCTTCGTAAAACCAAAACAAACGCCGAGAGAAGGCCAAACAAACCAAAAAAAAGGCAGAAAATACAAACAACCAATTTTAACGTGGTGCGGCAAGTTGCTTACGTCCACAGGGCAAGAAATGAGATAAGTTTTTCACTATAGAGAAGAAAAATACAAGCTGAGATTACAAGATCGCTCAAATCAATCAACTAATCTCATCAACAAAGCTCTCAATCTCTCAAACAATAACCCTAACCAATAGCTTAGAAAGATCTCTCTTTTCTGTGCTCCAATATCCCCAAAACAATTCCCAATCAAAGTCAAAGAAAAACTAAAACGTGTGTTTGTATTTATAGCAAACATCAATCCCAAACAGAACATGAAACCAAGCCCAGCCCAGACCCGACCCGCGGTCCACCGCCGAACCCATCGCGATCGACTGTGGCAAACGACAAAACCAAAAAATCAATTACAGTGTCTCGCGGTCGACCGTCGCGCCAGTCTACGCGGTCGACCGCCAAAAGTTCATAGACTTTTCCCTGTGCTGTGCATGTTCGCAGTCGACCGCCGCGCCACCCGCGGTCGATGGCGCAGCTTCCAAATTGTTCCGTCTCCAATTTTCTGAATCTCGTTGTTTCCTCTTCAAGTTAGTATTTTTTGCCTTGCAAGAAAATGTATTTATTGCGGACGATTTGATTGCACAATAACAGAGGCAGTTAGGTCAAGTTTGATGCAAGTATGTAAGTTGAAAACAAATTATATATCACCAAAATAATCTATGATTACTCTACGATTGGAACCGGAACTATGAGAAGTGATAATGTAATATCCTCGCAGGAAGTGTTTTAATGTAGAATGCATTGATATATATATCATCAAGGCATTGGGAAATGTATTGTGTTATTGTATTATTATGATGTAAGTTAGTATATATTCCCCCCATCTATTAGGCTGATTTGTTGCTGTTCTTGTTATTGTAATTGAGACAAGTATTATTCACTCTTCTAAGATCAAGTCTTACTAGAAAGATAGTTCTTTGGGATTGGCATACAAGTTCAGACTGATCTGAGGGTAGTCTTGAGTTAGAACAATCGTGTTCTACTTTGCTTCATTTGTACAGGCTTCCCGTAATCTAGATAAAAACTAGTAGGAAACAGTTTGAAGTTACTTCATGGCCTTATACCTTGAGCATTTGGGGGGGGGGGGGGGGGGCCCCATTCGCTTGATTCTAGTCACCCCAATATGAGGGGGAGAGAGAGAGTGGAATTCTTTTCATTCTAGTCACCCCAATATGAGGGACTTCTGGATCCAAACCCAGGACCTATTTGTCCGTAATCTTGTGAGTTTGTTGTTGTAAGCATAATAATTATTATTGGATGATTATATATTAGTTAATGATATAGTACAATATATTGGGAGACTGATACACATAACTCTTGACTACTTTAATTTATCAATCGAAGCATTTTATAATAAAAAAGTTAATGTTAGGATATTACATTATCACTTGTCATTCTGGTTTCAATTTAAGAGAAATCATAGGTTATTTTGGTGGCGTGTAATTTGTTTCTTTTTATATCATATCCCTAAACTACAAGTATCTTGATATTATACCCCTAAATCTTCATGGTTTTGAAAATTAGATCCCTAGTCTTTTATGTTGTTTGAAAGTTTCCCTTCTTTTAAGTTGGACAGACCCCACTACTAGGTAGAGTATTCTATTAAGTCTGAACGTTGTCACCCTGGTTAGCTTATTTGTCCTCATGAAGTTGACCCTTGCCAATGGTTATATCTCTCCCTCAAACCCTCTCATTATTAATTCATCCTTTCTTCATCATTTGTGAACTTATACATGAAGCCCAATCACTTCCTTGTTACATTTCCATCTCTTCTCAACATATTGAGACCCTTGCCAATTGTAACCTTAACCTGCATCCCTCTTGTCTCATCCAATTCTGTTCTTCATTTTTTCCGACTAGCCTATGGCAAGATCAATCAAATTAGAATTTAGTTTATCTAACACTTACTGGAATGGTCAGGTTTCCCCTGAAAAAAATTGCAAAATCCACAAGTGTTGAAGACCCTGCATTGATCTTGGTTACTGATCCAGGGTCTGAAGAGGGAGGGAGGGAGGGAGAATTATAAAGATTTGGAGATCTAATCTCCAAATACTTATAATTTGGAGGTTATTACAAAAAATCGTAACCTTCTTCCTTGCAAAGATATTAGTATATTGCTTTGTTATTTTTGTTGAAGTTCAGATAATCTAATCCGCTAAGGTTAATCCTGAAGTACATTGCATGTAATGTGCAGTAGAGGGATATCCAAGAAACTGGAAGAGGACAAGTGTAATAATCTACTGGGAGAAATCATAATTATTCTACTATCTTGGAAAGATTTGGTGTCAGGTTGGGTCTGAATATTTGTTGAGAGCCTTCCAGTATGCAGATGTGACTTTGATAATTATTCCCTTGTGCTGGGAAGGGCTTCATAGATCGTTGGTGATCGTTGATTCTTTAGAATCTTGGAAATAGTTTATTTATGTTCCATTCCCTATTTAACAATACATTTCAATATTTTTTTAAAAATATTTGAATTAACGCACCACTTTAGTTAGCAAACGTAGCTTCGGATTGAACAGGTGTATATGTGTGGCAGATTGTTAAATTACTGTTGGGTCATTGATACTTATATTCTGTCTATTTACCTTGCAATACCCAGCTATGTACATTATACTTGAAGCTGGCATCACTTTTTTGTCAATGCTCTAGATCCATAATGTTTTGGTTTATGATACGATATTCATGTTGTTGCAGCTTTGCAGTTACTTTTAACGAAAAAGTAACGAGGATGGTTAGACAATTTTCTCCGCATTTAGCTGCAAAGATGAGGCCACCTATATCGTGAGTGCACTTAAGTTGTTTTTATTATGTGTAACCACTTTTATCTTGTGGTAATGCTATGAACTAAAGTTGCTTTCGGCTCTACTGCACTAAGGCCTGTTATCCGTGGACGTCCATCTTCGAAAAAAGGAATTTTTATATGTGGATGGCCTCGCTGGGTGTTTGTCTTCGCATTCTCATCAGGTTTTTTTTTTTTTTTTTTTTGTAACTTTTGTCCCTGTTTGAGGAGATCCTAATGGTTTTAAATCATTGTTTTGATTGCTTCCATTATTTTATCTCTACAGCCAGTTGCATCCTGTGGCTGACCTCTTGTAGCCTCCTGACTGTTTTGTGGGCTCTTGTGATTGCTCTTCTTGGTAGGGTGAAGCCATGCTCATTTCTTAACATAGGCAATTTTTTCACTAGACTCATGGTCTTCAGGATCTCTCTTGCAGCAATGGTACTCCATGCCAGCTTTAGATCACCAAATCTGAAAGCACGGCTGAACACATTTCGGGAGGAATTCCGTGCAGTATGGCGCAACTACAGTGAGCTGTAACTCATTGCTGCTGATGTTTTTATATTGTGAGTAACCTGCAAATTCATTCTAACTTTCATTTTTTGTTTGCATTATAGGGTGTGCATATATCTATTAGTATGTCTTGTCTGTTCATATTGTAGCCTTATTTTGGCTTTCCACATGCCTCCACTCACTGATTGGCAGAACCAGGAAAAGACAGAGAAAGGGGATTCATGCGTCATATTTCTTTCAATATTCAGTAACTTACCTGATACTTTTCAGCAGGACCTTTTCGTAGTCTCGCTTTTTAGCCAAGAAGTGAAAAATGGAAAACTCTCCTAAAAAGAGATCTTTTATTTAGGGACAAAGTAAGGCACTTTGTCAGTATGCTTGTCTTTCGTTACTCTTTTTAATGAAGCAGAGGAGGACAACTCCACCATTTCCACGGAAAAAAGGATCCCCATGTTGAAGGCTTAGTACAATCTGGGGCTAGTTGGCATATATTATCCTCCTAAATTCCTTCTAAAACCTGCCCAAAATAATAACCCTACCATTTTGTTTAGATGTTCCAAATTGCTTCCACTATGCATGTTGCATACACGCAGTACCGAACATTCAACACTTATTTGAGCTTGCCACACATGGGTCAAGTCGACTTTGGCGTGCCTTTGCTCACTAACTCGTGTGTTTTGCTTGGAGGCTCTAAACGTACGAAAAATGTGTTGTATTAGTTCATAATGTGGTTGTTTTCATTGAACGAATTTACAAGACTTGGTTAAGTATTGTGGCACTGAACGTACAGCATCTGAACGCATAGATGGAAAGCATCTGTCCTTGTATTTAACTTTCATAAGGAGGATATTATATTCAAGTCATTGCAGGAAAACTGTCAGATTGTATTCAAGTCAAGAGTATTCTATTCTAGTGTTGACCAAGGCTCTTTGGGAACCTTAGTATCTAGGGAAAATTTGCAAAATAGACCATTTTTATGAAATATATAGCGAAATAGACCACTTTAAAAAATAATTAGCAAAATAGACCTCTTTTGAAAAAAAGAGGTTTATTTTGAAAAACAAGGCTCAGAAAACATACGGGACTACTAGTCCCGTATGTTTAGAGCCAACTAATCCGTGATTAGTTGGCTCTAAACATACGGGATTAGTAGTCCCGTATGTTTTCTGAGTAGAAAATTTCACTAATCCATGATTAAAACATACGGGACTACTAGTCCCGTATGTTTTCTGAGCTGTTTTACAAAATAGACCTCTTTTTGGCCTGTTGGCCAAAAAGAGGTCTATTTTGCTAATTATTTTTCAAAGTGGTCTATTTCGCTATATATTTCATAATAACGGTCTATTTTGTAATTTTTCAGTATCTATCATAGCCTGGTTAAGATGTTTTTTTCACCTGAGAATAGAAATTACTTCCTGATCCTATAGTATTTTCTTTATTCTTGCTTCCATCATGCATTATTCTAGCCATCACTTTTCACTTGTACTGCATCACAAATGAAATGGGCCAAGTAGCTATGTGATTCATGTTTTGAGCATCTTTTTGCAGTTATTTGGTAATTGAGAATTGAATGAGATGTGTTCTGTAGCCATCCCTAATTTTTCTGATCCTACTGTTTTCCAGGGCAGGTGGCTTTTGTGCTCGCAGCCGGGGACATGCATGTATGCAAGAAGTACAAATGCGAGAGTCGGAACTTGTTGCGATTATCTGCACCACGCATTTGCTGTTGTTTAAGGTTCGGACCTTTGAAGCCTTAGCTTGCAAAAGTGTACAGTAAAGCTAATGTTGTAGATGGTTTAGTGGCTCTAAATCTTTATAGATCTTGTATCCAAATATGGAAAAAAGTTGTTCACTCTTAAGTAGTATCTAAAACTGATGATGCTAATTGATGGTATGAAACTTCTTTGAAGAATGTTGGCCTCTCTATTCTAATTTATGGGTTTACTCTGAATTAAAAAAAAAAGAGTGAACTGATTTGGGATGCATAAAAACTTTTAGTATTTCTTAGAGGTTCATTGTGATTACGGTACCTAGTTCTTTTTTCGTCGGAGCTTTTCTGTTTCTGTTTCAACATAACCAATTTTATTATCAAGTAGATTGCATGTGAGACCATGGCAAAAAATCTAGCTGATAAATAAGAGGGGGAGAGCAGGCAGGAGTCAATATAATAATAAAATAAAGTCGCGATACTCATTTATGTGCCCCTAAAACTGCCACTAGCATGGCTCATTATGCTTATGCTTCTTATCATTTTCCTCATTGTGTTCATCGCAATGTATTGAGTTATTTAGATACTAAGTGAATTAGTCAATGTTGTAAGGACCTAGTTGTAAGAATGCATTAATATAAAAGAGGGGTCTCTCAATGAGAGAAACTAACCCTAATCTTTCTACTTGGTATGAGAGCTATGTGGCGGCTCCTCTACCTTTTTCCTTCGATCTGAAGCTT
>BQKN01061643.1:80506-123216 GCA_022839385.1 Asparagus kiusianus | reverse complement strand
CAGTTATTCCCATAATACACGGTATTATCCCCAATTTAATTCGCGGGCTCCTTATTATGTTCCGAATTCTGTGCAATACGCAACAGCTCCTCATTATTTTCCGAGTGAGCTTTGCTACAGGGACCCAAAATATGGGATCAATAGGGGGGACAAGTGAGGTATAAACTTCCTATTAGATGATGAATTGGTCATCATTAATGATGCCCAACTCATTATCCAATAGGAGGGGGACACCTCACTTGTCCGACCAACTCATTATCTAATAGGAGGGGGACACCTCACTTGTCCCCCCTATTGGTCCCATATTTTGGGTCCCTAAGGAATTTTTCTTTCCGAGTAGTTCTCCTCATGAGATTAACAGAAGCTGGACTCAACCAAATTCTGTTCATAACGGGGTTTTCTTAGAAAGTATGGGGGCTTTTCTGCAAGACTGTTTGCAAATTTCGTGAAGCCTGAGGTTCGTCCTTGTGAATCTCCACATTATTATGGATTTTGATCTGTAACTTTCCCCATAAGAAAGGCACAACGTGGAACTGGAATGTATCGTGATCGATCCATAAAGCCGTCCTCTTTTTATATTTCCCTCTTGTTTAAGAATTCGAAGAAAGAGCTTTATAGCGTTCAGTTACTGATGTTCTTTCTTTAATTTGCTTTTTTCCTGTTTAAAAAAAAAATCTTATTGAGGCTATCATTCTTCATATGATAGCCTTATTTTATTTTTAATTTTATTTATTTTGACAGAATGCTATTGTTACAAGTGTATCACCGTATTTCATGTAGGGCGCACAATTTTTCCATAGAATTTGGATAGAGCATCTTATGTGGTGTTCTTAGGGCTAAAGAGAGTCGTTGGAGAAGGGGTTGGTGAAGATGGAGTGGAAAATAAGTTTTGAGTTAGAATTTTATTAAAAAGATTTACAAAACTTAACGGATATGGGTTAAAACGGTTAATGGGTTTGGGCTTGTGTTAGAGGTGTATAAATAGCAAATCCCGAATGTTATAGCCATTTTAGTGGTGAAAATAATCACCGATCGATAGCAGACAAGTGTCCCACATTATGCATAATCATGTCAACATCTCAAGATAATCAAAAGCCCAGCTCCGTCGACTCGACACGCCGACATCCTGCGAGGATGACTCGAAAGACGTCACATGTCAATGATTCGAAAGACGTCACATGTCGATGACCCGAAATACGTTACATGTCGTCCCCCGACTAAGCCAACTACTTAAACACTCCACTCGACCAACTCATCCGCCGACACCTTGCGAGGGCGACTCGAAAGGCAGTACTTCTCGACCACCAGAGGAAGAAAGGTGACGAAACGTCTCGAGCCTCGAGCCCCTCCTGTGCATTGATGACCAATCACCTCGCCATAAATGTCATTAAATACATTATGTGAGCCATCATTCTTCTGTCTCCAATAGTATTTATGACACATCGGACCACGTCGGCACCGCACACCCCACATCACTTCGTATTAAATCGAAGTGATCTCTCCTCCACTCCTCGGCCGACACCGTAAAGTTGAAGCTGACTTAGCTGCCAACCTATGCCTGGTCAAAGTTACCATCCTACCCTCCTTCCACTATTATAAAAGGAGATACTATTTTCCATTATATGGTAAGCTTTTTCCACCATTCTCTGAACTTAAGAACTGCTACAGTTCATTTTACTTCTCCACACAAGCCACCCACTGACTTTATCATCGGAGAAACAATCGGGAAATCACACTCCTCCCTCTTACAATCTGTTACCCGTGCAAGGAAGTACAACTAGTAATAACCCAATAAGAATAGAATATAACAATAAAAATGTAACAGTAATCCAAGGACCAAAGTGTTGATACTGCTCAATTGTGTATTGCACGTGTAAACACCTTGACACATTAGACATTAATCATGCTAAGAAGTTATAATGCTGTCAATCTTTCAGGAAAAAGAAATTAACGAACAAAATACTCATAAAAAGTAGATGTCTGCTAGCATTGTCGAGTAACACTGCGTCATAAATCAATCCCCGTTTCAAGTAGAGAAGTATCAAAAATTTCAGTGCATGACAAATGGGCTCGAAGTAATAATTTGATCGGAGGTATTTGCATTTCAAAGATACATAACAATAAAACACATAAAAACCAACTGACCACAATTGTACAGTTAGAGCATCAAAAAATAAGTTTGACGTCAAAATTTTTGAGAAAGAAAACAAAAAGAAGGAGGATCCACAAGATGCTGGCAAAGGTTCTCAAACCTCATTGCTCCTTGATTAACCGCCTCAGGTTCTTGAGCCAAAACAGGTACTCACGGTTATCTTTGTAAACCATGTATTCGTACAAGAAGTTCATTGTTAATGGTGAAATTCCTCTCCTCTCCAAGTACCTGTGGATAGCTTTCTGAAGTTTTGTATCCAGATGGCTGCGACACAAGAGCGAGGAATATCATTCTTTCAAGGAAATTGAATAATCATGTAGTTTGGAAGTACTTATGAGATACAAGGTAAGAAAGCGCAGGAAAATTTTGTAAGAAATTGGTTTTGGTTTGCTCCAGCATGTCAACCAACACAGTTATTTATTACAGAATAGAACTACGTATGACCAATGTTGATTTAGGTCAATTTTAGGATTGATTTGGTATGGAGATAATTTGGTTGATTCTTAAAAAAGAAACTAAGTATAGTTGTTATATTGATGCAATCAAAGATTTTTAGGTTGGAATACAAACTAGTGAGGGTTGGGGTATTTTCTTATCACCAAGTCATTATTAAGCATTGCTTATTTCTTTACACTAGGTATCAATGAACTTACTAAGCATAATAAGGATGAAGGTCTCAGGTACATATCCTTTGCTTACCGTTTTGGCATTAGTTGGTGGGAGCAAAGAGCAGATGATGATGATTTAAGAAAAGAGAAGGTGGATAAGTCCCTGAGAATCAAAGAGATTTAAAATGGACTTCTTGAAAACAGAATATTAACACATGATGTTGGAAATCAAGGAGAATGTAATTCACACACACACAAAGGAAAAAGATAGTTAATGTGGAGAACTGGAATCATATGTATTAGTGGAATTGCAAGTTTGTTTCAAAAATATAATCAACTATGCTTTTACAGGAAAAAAACATTATTATTAAGAATTAAGAAATAACATGTTTAGAAAAAATGAGTTAATTGAAACGAGAATGCTGAGATGATGTCACAATAAGTTTCTTAAAGGATAACAAATGAGTTCATCCATGTAGTTCAAAATTTAGGATAAAATAACAGGGAATCCAATAAGATAGAATAAACAAATGCTCCTGAGAATTGACAAGTTAGTTTGTAACCGGGGAAGTACTAAGGGTAGACTTAAAAATATGCACTTCAGAAGTATATGGCAGTTGTAAGGTGCTAATTTACTACTGTGATCGTGGTGGACAAACCCACGTGGGTCTGTCCACGAGTAGCGCTGTGCAGCGCTACCCCCTTTCGTGCGCGCGCACGAAAGGCACGAGCGCGGGATTTTTCCCACGGGACTTTTTCCCCCCTGCGCGCACTCTTGTTTTCCCGCCATCCCAGCCCGCCAAATTCTTCAGCTCCCCCTCCCCTTGGTTTCCTATAAGGGCCCGTTTGGTTGGTTTCCTAAAAACCAAGAAAAGGAAATCGGTACAAGGAAATCAATAAAATAATATTTTTATCCATTTCCATCCCTAAAACTCACCCACAACATCTAATAAAATATTATTTTTATCTTCCAACTCATCTCATTTCATCTCCTTTCTTACCTTAAAAAATAAACCAAACACAAGAAATATGTCACATCATCCAACTCATCACAACTCATCTTATCCCATTTTTAAAAATCACACACACCATCCAATAATATTGTGACAACTCATCTCATCTCATTAAACCTTCACTTCCATCCATTTCCTCAAAAAAAAACAAGAAATTGATTTCCTTAAGTATGTGTCACATCATCCAATAATATACCTCCAACTCATCTCATCTCATCTATTTTCTTATTTTTAAAAACGAACCAAACACAAACAACCTCAAAACATCATCCAATAATATACCTCCAATTCATTTCCTTTTTTTTTTAACCAACCAAACAACCTCAAAACAATTTTTTTAAAAAAATCACTCACATCATCCAATAATAAGGTGACAACTCATCTCATATCATATCCTATTCTATAATTTCCTTATTTTTTAAACCAACCAAACAACCTCAAAACAATTATTATAGGAAATAGGTTTCCTATTCTTTGATTTCCCAAAAAAAATTGCGAAACGAACAGCCCCTAAATAGAGAAGGGGTGGAGGAGTTATGAGTGTGGGAAAAATCTCAAGTGGAGTTTTAGAGAGAAAAGAAAGAGAGGGAGAGAGAACTTGTATAAGTTTGGTATTTTTCCTCCATAGTGAAACCCCCTCCCGTGGACGTAGGCTAGTTAGCCGAACCACGTAAATCTCGTGTTTATATTTGTATTATCTGTGAGTTACCATAGCTTGTAGGTTCCCTCGATATTTCAGTCCTAGAACTGATGAGAGGAAGAGTGTATATTCCACTTTGATGAAATATATCATTTTCGATTCTTGTTTCCTTTGAGAAATAAGAATTTCACTATCTATTCTCGTTTCCTTTGAGAAACAAGATTATAGAGGTTGACTTGTGCTTTTGTGACAACAAAAGTCAGGGCTCTCTCTCAGGTGATATCGCTTCCGCGGCGGTGGACGTGACTCTGCGCCCAACAATTGATATCAGAGCCTTATTCAGATTGGCGGTGGTTAAGCTACTAATCTGAGATGGTTGTTGACTATTTTGTGGTGAACACAAAGAAATTGTTAAAATTCCTGAGAGAAGCGGATTGACATAATACAAGCGGAGAATGACTTCTACAAGTAAAACAAATAAAATTGGAAAGTACGAGATTGAAAAATTCAATGGAAAAAATGATTTTTCCTATTGGAGGATGCAGATGAAAAATTCGCTGATTTCGCAAAAATTGCACAAGGCTTTGGCTGGAAGAGAAAAACACAAAAATATGTCTGATGAGGATTGGGAGGAGCTGGATCCGGAAGCACGAGCGTCGATTATCCTATGTCTTGAGAGGGATGTAGCTTTCTTGGTAGACGGGGAGGAAACGGCTGCGGACGTGTGGTTGAAGTTAGAAAGCACCTTCATGACGAAGAGTCTAATGAACCGAATCTATTTAAAATCCAAATTGTATACTTGCAAGATGGAGGAAGGCTCGTCAATCCGGGAATACATCAATAAGTTCGATAGGATCATATCGGATTTGAAAGACATTGAGGTGACAGTGGAAGACGAGGATCAGGCACTTCTATTACTGCTATCTCTGCCGAAGTCCTATGAGAACCTAGTGCAAACACTGATGCTTGTGGGTAATACTTTGTCGATGGATGAGACTAGAACGGCGCTTCTAGCGGATGATCTTTGAAAAATTACAACTAATGATATGGCCACTGATAGTAACAAAGAACAAGCACATTGATTGTTTGCCAGAGGAAGGGGCAATGAGCAAGGAAAAGACAATGGAGGAAAGTCTAGATCTAAATCGAGACCTCTTGCGGGACGAGCGTGTTTCAAATGTGGTGAAGTTGGGCATTTCAAGGTCGACTGTCCAAATAAAAGAGTAGGTGGAAAGAAGAACAACAAGACTGAGAGGAGAGAAGGCAAGGAAGAAGCGAGCTATGCTTCAGGGGAAGGGAGCGATAAGGAATGCTATATCGTCACGGGTGGCGAGGATACCTCCGGGAAGTGGATTCTTGATTCTGGTTGCTCTTACCATATGTGTCCAAATAGGAAGTGGTTTACTACCTACAGGAGCATTGATGGTGAAACCGTATTGATGGGGAACAACCATGCTTGTAAAACGGTGGGGCTAGGTGATATCAAAATCAAGATGCATGATGGAGTGGTTCGAACCCTGACGGACGTACGACACGTTCTTGACTTACAGAAGAATCTCATCTCAGTCGGTGCTTTGGACTCCGGGGGTTGCAAGATTGTAACAGAGAACGAAATGAAGAGGGTTGTTCGAGGTTCCCTAACAGTGATGAAGGGTGTTCATCACGGTAATCTATAAACTCTCTCGGGTACGACGATGACAGGAGATGCAGCAGTTGGAGCTGAAGGAAGTGGTGGAGACCCATGTGAGCACACACGGTTATGATATAGGCGGCTTGGGCACATGTCAGAGAAGGGTCTGGATCTGCTTGGTAAAGAGGGTTTGCTAAAGAATCTAAAGAAACCTTGCATGGATTTTTACGAGGATTGTGTGTATAGAAAGGCGCACAGGGTCCAGTTTCTGAGGAGCAAGCACAAGAACAGAGGGATACTAGATTATGTGCACACGGATGTTTGGGGTCCGGCTTCGACAACTTCTAAGGGTGGTTCTAAATATTTTGTCTCATTCATAGATGATCATTCGAGGTATGCTTGGGTTTATTTCCTGAAGCATAAGAATGAGGTATTTGAGACATTCAAGAAGTGGAAGGCGATGGTTGAGAACAAGATAGGGAAGAAATTGAAGACGCTGAGATCTGACAACGGTACAGAATACACAGATGGTGCCTTCAAGGAGTTCTGTGATCAGAAGGGAATTGCTAGACACTGGACAGTTAGATCTACACCACAGCAGAATGGGGTCTCGGAAAGACTGAACCGAACACTGCGGGAAAAAGCAGTGAGTATGCGATCATATGCTGGTTTGGGCAAAGAATGGTGGGCAGAATCGATTGTTGCAGCTTGCTATATAGTGAATCGATCTCCACATTCGACATTGGACAGTGATACATCCTATCGGGTATGGTCAGGGGAGCATGCAGATTATGAGAGGCTCCGGATTTTTTCGGATGTACCGCCTACTATCACATCAACGAGGGAAAGCTTGACGCAAGAGCCAAGAAGATAATTTTCTTAGGGTATGCAAAGGATGTAAAAGGCTACCGCCTTTGGTGTACAGAAGATTCGAAGTTCGTGATCAGCAGGGACGTTACCTTTGATGAGAAGTCCATGATTGCTAGGGTACCTAAAGATGGTGGTGTTGAGACTGTTGGGACTTCCAAGTCCCAGGTTCTAGTCATGTTCAAGTGGGAAATCAGGTAGATGATGAGCTTGAGAAGGAGGAGGTTCAGCAGGAGAATACACAGGCACTACAACAACAGCAGCTTGAGGATAGCTTGGCTTCCACTAGGCCAAGGCGAGTATACAAGCAGGTACAAAAGCTGGTGGCTGATCAACCCCTGAAGCACTATGGGCATGTTAATTTGGTTGAGTACGCACTCTCGGTGGAGGAAGATGAGCCAGTCTCCTTCAAGAAAGCTGTTCGGGACAAGGATAGCGAGAGTTGGTTGACTGCGATGGAGGAGGAGATGGAATCTCTCCGAAAGAACCAAACATGGGAGGTGGTCTCATTGCCCGTAGGAAGAAAAGCTATTGGTTGTAAGTGGGTGTATAAGAGAAAGGAAGATCCTTCAGAGCTCGGTGGTACGAGGTACAAGGCGAGGCTAGTGGCTAAGAGGTTTGCACAAAGAGAGGGTGTGGATTATAATGAGATATTTTCTCCGACGGTGAAACACACTTCTATTCGGGTGCTATTGAGTATTGTTGCTCATGGTAATCTTGAGCTGGAACAACTCGATGTCAAGACGGCATTCTTGCACGGAGACTTGGATGAAAAGATCTATATGCATCAACCTGAGGGTTATAAGGTTGAGGATAAGGAGCATCATGTATGTCGCTTGAAGAAGTCACTCTATGGATTGAAGCAATCTCCTCGGCAGTGGTACAAACGATTTGACTCCTTCATGCTGAAGCATGGGTTTTCCCGAAGCGACTATGATTGTTGTGTTTACATTCGAAAAATTCGTGGAGGTGATTATATCTATCTCCTTTTATATGTGGATGACATGCTTATTGCATCAAAGAACAAGGTGGAGATAGATAAGCTAAAATCTCAACTCAGCAAAGAGTTCGAGATAGAGGACATGGGCGCTGCAAAGAAAATACTGGGTATGGAGATTAGAAGAGAGCAGGCGAATCGGCGATTGATCTTGAGTCAGAAGGGCTACATAGAGCGGGTGATCACGAGGTTCGGGATGCAAAGTGTAAAATCGGTGGTGACTCCATTGGCTCCACACTTCAGACTCTCAGGTAAACAATCTCCCACTACAGCGAAAGATAAGGCACACATGGAGCGTGTTCCTTATGCTAGTACAGTTGGCAGTTTGATGTACGCAATGATGTGTACATGCCCTGATATTTCACAGGCGGTTAGTGTGGTCAGCAGATTCATGGCGAATCCGGAAAAGGCGCACTGGGAAGCGAAGAAATGGGTCTTGAGGTACTTGAAAGGTACCGCGGATACGGGTCTGTGTTTTGGTGGAGATACATGTTAGATCGACGAGTTTGTGGACTCAGATTATGCGGGCGATCTAGATAGACGACGATCTACTACTGGTTATGTATTCAGGATACATGGAGCTCCAGTTAGTTGGCGATCGATGTTGCAGGCTACAGCAGTGTTTTCAATGCGCGAGGCGCAAAACATCTTTACGCGCACATGCGCAAGGCGTAACGCGATGCGCGCGCCCGAGTGATGCGAGGCGCACACCACACACATAATATTTCAATATATGTAATCAAGCGCGAAAGAACATGTTTTTAGAATTTACATAAATAATATCATGATAAATAATATCTTGCTACAAAATCACAATATATTGCCTTAATTTCTAATGCTAACACCTAACATAGTAGCAAATTTCATAAATTTTCAAATCAAATGCTAAATCAAGACTTATATCCAAACTAAGGATTAGTAATGATCCTCAATTGAAGGTTATTAAAAAAGCCTAATGGATTTATTTTACTTTTTGGGATATGGAATATCAAGTATAAAGACTCGATTGAAATGTTAACAAACAAAACTATATGAGGAAATGTACTACATGCATCCTACACAAAGTACGGATGTATGCGAGGCGCAAAAGACGCTGCTGCATCAGATGTGGGGCGCATCGCCACCGCCCCGCATCGTAAGGCGCATGAGGCGCAATGAGGCGCGCGCCTTTAAAAACACTGGGCTACAGTGATACTTTCTACAACAGAGACCGAGTACATGACTATGACGGAGGGAGTGAAGGAAGCATTGTGATTATGGGGTCTTCTAGAAGATTTGGGGATTGAGCAGGAGAGCGTGAACTTGTGGTGCGACAGTATTCACTTGGCGAAAAATCAAGTTCACCATGCCCGTACCAAGCATATCGATGTCAGGTATCATTTTGTGCGGGATGTCATAGAGGAAGGTGATATTTCTCTCATGAAGGTGCACACGAATGAGAATCCCACGGACATGTTAACCAAGGTGGTCACAGGTAGCAAGTTCCAGCATTGCTTGGACTTGTTTCATATCGGCCCGTGCTGATCTGCCCAAGAGGGCATGGCCCTTCGGGGCGGAGATGGAGGTGAGGTGGAGACGGTGTTGGAGAATAATTACAGAACTACGGTTAGCTTGATCCCGGTGGAGGGTACGTAGGCAGTCGCGGTATAGTGACGCAGCTGGTTTGGCCTGGATATCTCTCTGGTGGAGTTCGTGAGGTTCTTCTCGTGTTCGTCAAAAATTTAAGGTTTATCAAATGATGTACGAGGTGAAGAATTGTGATCATGGTGGACAAACCCACGTGGGTCTGTCCACGAGTAGCGCTGTGCAGCGCTACCCCCTTTCGTGCGCGCGCACGAAAGGCACGAGCGCGGGATTTTTCCCACGGGACTTTTTCCCCCCTGCGCGCACTCTTGTTTTCCCGCCATCCCAGCCCGCCAAATTCTTCAGCTCCCCTCCCCTTAGTTTCCTATAAATAGAGAAGGGGTGAAGGAGTTATGAGTGTGGGAAAAATCTCAAGTGGAGTTTTAGAGAGAAAAGAAAGAGAGGAAGAGAGAACTTGTATAAGTTTGGTATTTTTCCTCCATAGTGAAACCCCCTCCCGTGAACGTAGGCTAGTTAGCCGAACCACGTAAATCTCGTGTTTGTATTTGTATTATCTGTGAGTTACCATAGCTTGTAGGTTCCCTCGATATTTCAGTCCTAGAACTGATGAGAGGAAGAGTGTATATTTCACTTTGATGAAATATATCACTTTCGATTCTTGTTTCCTTTGAGAAATAAGAATTTCACTATCTATTCTCGTTTCCTTTGAGAAACAAGATTATAGAGATTGACTTGTGCTTTTGTGACAACAAAAGCCAGGGCTCTCTCTCAGGTGAAATCGCTTCCGCGGCGGTGGGCGTGACTCTGCGCCCAACAACTACATTTAAGAGATCTAAATAGAGGAAAAGATTAACGTGGTCAAGACTGAAGTTTGAGTTTAAGAACATTGACATCTTTCATATGTGGCTAGTTGGGCAGGTCTATTTGGAGGAAATATCAAAGCTAGATCACTTGGTCGACACTCAAGTATGCATTAACATCATGCTCCCCAATAGCCCCACAACAAAGCATTTATCCCAACAACAACAACAACAGAGCCTTTATCCCAAATTTTTTTGGAGTTGGCTTGATGAATTCTATTCATCCAATAAGTTAGGTTAAGGCCCATCTCCCTCAATTAGGTTTGTCAGCTAGATGAATTCTACCCTTCCATTCAGTTTGGTTAAGGGTTATCTCCCTCAATAAAGTTCATGGGTTAGACAAATTCTACTCTTCCATTCAGTTTGCTTAAGGGATATCTTCTCTATTAAGTTTTCTGGCCACGTGAATTTTATTTTTCTATTCAGTTTGTATACCATTATCTCCTGCTCTTCGAGGAATCCATGTGCAAAAGCACCAGTTATATGTAACTTACTCAACTCTAACTATAATTTAAACAACATGCACAGAGTTAGAGCATGAAGAAAGCAACTGACAAACACTTACCTAAACCTCGGGCCTTCACGGGAAACCATTTCGTCCTCAGTTTCCATATCACGTCGAACCAACACCGCGTCGATCTCAATCTCATCAGGGTAAGCAGTGCATCCCACCTCCAAGCTCATCCCTCCCTTGCTAATATTTACTGTCAATGGAATGCTAAACTGCACCTTTCCATCATCATCATTTTCACCCTCATCATCATGCTCATCATCATCATCATCCTCGGGGTCCTCTTCAGTTACAAGATGGGGCATTGAAACTACAACTTCAATCTCCTCCCTCCCATAGCTCCTCCTGAGAACAATCGCATTTGTCCCCTTCTCGTCTTCAATCTCAAACGGAAACCCTTTCGGGAATTTCTCCGGCTACTCAAATCACACAAAAAATGACATCAAGATACAAGCTTTAACTCAAATTCGAGATGGGGTTTTACCTGTGTACCCCACATCACCCCTATTCGCAAATTTACCCCCAGATATGTTTGATTTTCGGGTAAATTATCGAATATATAGTTCTAAATAAAGAACCCATTAGAGAAATTGGGAGCTTGCCTTCTTGTAGTCTTCGGACGCGAACTTGATCTCGGAGTCTAGAACTTTGAGGAGGTCAAGCTGCTGCTGTTGCTCTGAGAACGAAGAGAGAGTTCTTGATAGAGATAAGATGTTCCTCAGGGGCAGCGTACGACCCTTCGTTGCTTTAAGGCCATGGGAAGCGAGTGAGGCCGCCGCCGCCGCGGTGGCTCGCCGGAGGGCCGTCGACATGATTTTTTTTAAAATAAAGAATTAGGGTTTTAGCGAAGAGAATTATTATTCCCGGTTTTAATTCTACTGTTCTGCTATCCGCGGGTGCATCGTAAGCGAGAGAAAAAGCTGAGAATAGAGAGATTGAAACTTCCTTGCTTTGGGGCTGTTTGGGGCCAAGTTAGTTGGGCTGTCTTTCTTCCGTTCAACGAAGGCAGAGCTGATTGAACTAATTGAGCTAGAGTTGGGCCATAAAAATACAAGCCTTGGAGCCTAGAAGAAGGGAGCTAAAGAATGCGTGACTGCTAGCCGGAGATTTTTTTTTTTTATCAAAAGAGCCCCTTTTTGCTAGATAATTAGCAAAACCGACCGTTTTGCTAACTATTTAGCAAAACAGACTTCTTTTTTGCTAACAGGTCAAAAAGAGGTCGGTTTCGTAAAATGGGTATTTCGAAACATACGGGACTAGTACTCCCGTAAGTTCAGTGGCCAATTAACGGCCACTAAAGTGACTTCTGAAAAGTAGTCTCGTTGGTTTGCTGATGTCTGTTACAAAATGCAAAGGACTACTAGTCTCGTGCATTAAGCAGAGAGTCCGGTAAGTTTTGGCCTGGAAAATCTACTGGACTAGTAGTCTCGTAGATTTGTCGGGCCTATAAAAACTCGCTCGTGCCTAAAAGTTAGGACACAACATCCTCTCTCTCTCTCTCTCTCTCTCTCTCTCTCTCTCTCTCTAAGCCTCCTGATCTCTTACCTCTCTAAACCCAAATTACATCCACCCTCTCCCGGTCTCTCTCTCCCAATCTCTCTTCCTTAATAATCCTAACCCCAATCCATTTATTCTCTCCAAAATCACCTCTTTATCCCCCAACTTTCTCTCTCTTATTCTCACCAAACCCATTCTCTTTTAAATCATTCTCTCCAAACCCAATTAGAGATCTTCCCCAAAGTTGCATTGTTAAAGTCTGACGTTGTCTCCTCTCCGACACCGACAAATTTTAGATCTTCATAAATGTATAAATTTTGATTCCCTCCTCACCCCCCCCCCCCCCCCCCCAAATTTCCTCTCTATTATTTAGTTAAAATTATAGTTTGAAAATAACTGTATATTTAGAATATTTTTTTAATTACGATAAACAATGGGATTTGGTTAATTTTGATAGATTAAAATTTGTTAGATTAAAATTTGATAACTAATTTGTATATGATAAATGTTAATATTTCAGTTTGAATGATGAATGGAATACCAATTATTTTCTTATTCAATGGGAAACTGAGTGTTGGAATAAATAATATATCTATATATGAGGGAGGATCTATAAAAATGTTTATGTTATCTAGAAATTATAACTTCGATAGAATGATGGAGCAAATATGCAGATTTACTAGAGTTAATCAGGGAGAGTATGTCACTAAGGTCTTCTGTAATTGTCCGATAACTGAAAAAATAATAATTGTTGTAGAGATTACCGATGATCAAGAACTGAGTGACATGATACAACTTGTAGAAAACCAAATCTCAATCAAGTTGTTCATTGAAAATATTCCAATATCCGGTGTTGTACAAGTTTCATATGCTCCAGGAGAGTTCTCCCGCGTGCTTGACTTAGAAAATAACTCGAGCGAATTCATTTCAACTCCAAGTTCCTTACACGTAGAAAATCACTCAGGTGCAATATCAAATGACGTGTTCCACAATGCTTCGGGTCATGTTTCAGTTAATTTATCGGTTGGTTCTATTGTAGAAGATGATGATGATGCCGATGCAGATGATGATTATGGAGAAGCTGAAGAGGATGAACGTCTTGATAGTATGCAATGTGCACTTGGAGGAATCGATAAGGACACCCGTTGGATAGATGAATATTGTGTAAACAACGATTATGTTGAGTCTAAAACCGTTGCTAGAAGAGTTTTAAAGTGAGGAGTGTATAAATGCCTCACAAACTGAGTTCGTTGAGCTTGGTCCTAATGGCGAACGACCCAAGGACTTCACTTTAAAAAAAGGAGATGTTTTTGAGAATAAGAAAACTTTGGTTTTCACTATACGTGAATAGTCAATCAAGAATCGGGTAAAATTTAAGCCGGTGAATACAACCAACAACTATGTAAAATGCTACTTTAACGAGAAAGCTCAAAGAGAGTATGCAAGTGCTCAAGATGAGAGAAATTTAAAGTGTCCATTGAAGCTTAATGTAGCGGTTAGGAAAAAATTTTATGAGAAATTTATGATCTCTAGTTATTGCGGACTTCATACATGTTGCAAACTGTTAATGTTGATCATAAGGCAACAACTTCCTCTTATAGTTTAAAGCTAATTATGCTACGAAGTTAGACGAGAACTTGATCTTACTTTAAGTCAGATAATTACAAGGGTATATGATATGAGAAAAATAACTATATCCAAATATAAAGCATATGATGCACGGAGGAAAGTGTTAACTAAAATCTTTGGAGATTGAGAGAAATCTTACGAATTACTTCCGCAATATCTTGAAGTAATTAAGAGAAAAAATTCGGGTACCGAATAGGAAATATTGTCTAAAGTGATTGCGTCGGGAACGGAAAGGTTCATATGAGTATTTTGGGCATTTAGAGCCGTTATCAAAGGGTTCTCTTTTTGTTGTCCGCTCCTAAGCATTAACGGCACACAATTATATGGCAAGTACAAATGAGTACTCTTGGTTGTGACCAGTGTAGATGCAGATGGTGGTCTATTTCCATTGGCTTTCGTAGTTGTGGAGGTGGAGGATACATCGAGTTGAAAGTGATTTTTCAATGTATTTACAAATTCATCCCTATTGTTCAAAGTCCTAGAATGATTACTTGTTTCTGACTGGATGAAAGGAATTTCACGAGCCTTGCATGAGGGATTTTGAGCACCACATCATCATCGGTATTTCTTGTGGTATAAGAGATAATTTTAAGAAAAAACATGGAGAGGTCAATTTACAAAATCTATTATGGCAAGCTAGGTGTGTAACCGACATGCTGGTATATGAGCATTGTAGGGAGAAAATTAAGTCCCTATCAGTTTGAAGCACATTGTAGGCATTAAAAAATGCCGATAGATATCCAAACATAGAGAAGATCACCCAAAGGATCACAGATAGTGTTTACTGTCTCGATTGCGAGATAGTATTTACTGTCTCGTAGTGAGATAGTGTTTACTGTCTCGCAGTGAGACAGTGTTTACTGTCTCGGCCAGCGAGATAGCATTTACTATCTTTGCTAGCGAGACAGCATATACTGTCTCGGCCAGCGAGACAATATTTACTGTCTCGCACGAAAGATAGTTCTGAGACGGTTAAAGATTTGTTGAAATAACTGCCACACACATGTCCATCAACTGCCAAATAACGTGGGAAACATCGTGGGCGAGAATCACATGGATAACTGCCAAAATAACGGAGTTTGAAACGTGGGAAGGCAGTTACAGTAGAAACTGCCAGACAGTTGGATTTTCTGAGATAGTCTTTACTGTCTCGAAAGCTGAGACAGCAAACACTGTCTCGGTCGTCGTGACAGTAAACACTATCTCGTAGTCTTAACTTCTTTACATGATCGTATTTTTCAGGTAAGTGTCCTAGAGGTTATAAATACCCCCCTAGGGTCATTACTGATAAGGATCGAGCAAATTGGAGTAGAGAGAGCAGATAAAACAATAAAAGTCGAGTTCTTTGTGTGATTCCTTGAGATTCGAGCTTTGACTTGATCTTAAGAAGAGTGATCATCTTACTTTAATAAGATATTCACTGATCTTTATTCTTGCTTCTAAACGAAAGAATGATACCAAAGACCCTCACGAATCTGTGAATCGGTAGTTCACGAGTCAAAGCACTCCCGGCACAGGCAAAGTCCCACAAAACAAGAATCGATAAACGATTTTTGTGTTATTTTCTTGAAAGTTATAATTTTCTTAATTTTTCGTTGTAATTCATTGTAAACGACCAAAGTTTAATGGAATCATCAATGAAAATAACTTTTGAAGGAAACAAACTGGCGACCACAATGGGAGCCAACGGTCTCGCTGCCGAGGCCGTAGTGTCGCAACCAATCAAGATCGTGATCAATGTTAGAGATCGAATATGAATTCGATCAAGCAAAATTCGAGGAGTATTTGTCGTCCTCATCCTCAAAATCTTCTTCGCCTCGCAAGTGCATGAAGATTTCCTCTTCTAAGAAAGTTTTCAAGTCTTCAATTCTAATGGAGACCGCATGTGAAGATTCTTACCCGATCGTTGCTAAGGAATCTGCCCGCAACATCTCTGCTCCAAATGACTCTGCACCAATTAAGGAGTCATTGAATCATGGCCCGTCGGCACTGACGAAAAGAGCTCATCAGAGACAACGTCAACGCCGTGCTCGTCAATTGGCTAAGGCCTTACAACAAACCGACGGGGTCCATTACTATGCGGACATAGAGTCGAGGAAGCATAAAGTGGTCCAGTTACCTCATCGACAAACTAATCACATTTCTGCACAGCTCACAACAGAAGAATGGACTCTCGTCAAGAGGGCTTGTTCAACCCTCAAAGAGCGTATACAAAAACGTCAGATTCCTTAGCAACGATGACCCTCATGGACAGGGCCAAAAAGGGCTTGTGTCTCACACAACCCCCAACGGCGAAATCCTTTGGGTTCATCCGGATTTGCTTGAAGATGAACAGTGGACGACATCCACATCAAAGAAGAAATTAAAAGGCAAAGGAAAAGAGAAGTCTTATTATGGAACCTCGGCAGTTCCTGAGAAGAATGATGAAGAGATCCCAGCTTTACCGCTTTCTGAGGAAGAGCAGGAAGTTTTCGCTACTAGAATTGGAAACGAATACAGTTTCAACTACCCGAGCGCATCCGAGTAATTAGCCGAGTAGGGGGTAGTGAAAGCTGTACCTACTAAGACTTTGACAGAGCTGGAGGTAGTTACAACCCCACCCGTAGCAACCGAAAAGCCTCAAAGAGTTGATAAACAAAAGGAGAAGGAACCTCAACACAAAGAGGTTCAAGTTCCGAGGTAGTCTCGTTTCAATCGACCGATTGGACGAGACAAACCGGAAAGCTCGAACACTCCATATCGTTTTGATGTCATGACTCAGTTGACTAATATCCCAGTAAGGATCATGCTGTATGAGTTATTACGCCTCTCAAAAGATACCAGAGAAGCTTTACAAGAAGCCTTAGCTGATTCTGAGGTATTCCTTACTCAGATTAAGCCAACTTGTGAAGAGCCAGAGTTATCAATTCAGCATTGCAATTTGGCAGCCACAAAGTTTCCTTGCATTGCTTTCACGAAAGAAGATATGCAAGTTAAGAATTCGAAGCATGATAGACCTTTATATTTTACTGGATATATCGGTTCGAGCGTTGTCAACTGTATTCAAGTTTATCCGGGTTCCGCTGTTAGTATCATGCCACTTCGGTTGATATACCACCTTGGAATTCCCGCCAGCAAGCTAGTCTCCACGGGAACTGTCATTTACGGGTTCAATACTAGTGGGTTAAGACCGTTGGGAAAAATCCGGGTGAAGTGTCAACTCGAAGACTTGAGGTCTGAAGTCACCTGCTATGTGATTGATGCAGAGACTTCCTATAATTTACTGTTGGGTCGCCCATGGATCCACAATAATCTTATAGTTCCCTCCACCCTCCATCGGTGTCTGAAATATGTTGACACTAACGATGAAGTCAAGACAGTTGTAGGCGTCAAAAAATGCTCATGGATATCCAAACACAACCCAAGGATGAGAAGAGAACAGTGTGTATACAACGATAAAGTACACCAACAAGCAACTCATGATAACATGCCTTAGGCGCGACGGCTTAGGGTGACGCGCCTTAAGGCGCGGCAGCTTGTGGTGGCGCGCCTTAGGCACGACAACTTGTGGTGGCGTGCCTTAGGTGCGGCAGCTCGTGGTGTCGCGCCTTAGGCATGGCAGTCTGTGGTGGCGCGTGAATTACAGGGGTGCCACGACGGTTACAAAGTAGTTATACGATGGCTTTTTGAAGTCCAAGTGATAGCATATCAGAAATAGGACGTGTGCTGACGTAGACAAGCAGTTAAACCACGAAAAAAGTTGTTAAAGGTCGTGGGAGAACAGTTTCAAGCACAATGGAATGTGATGGTAACCGCTCCTTTGGCCACGGCAGTCCACACTACCGCGCCAATAGCCGCGGCAGTATTGACTGGCGCGGTCAAAGAGAGGTCATGTGGTCAGTTATTTCAGCCCCGTTTCTAATGTTGTGCACTCCTACCCCTATAAATACCTCCCTATACACGAAACAAAGGAGAGAGAGCAGATTGGAGCAGAAAAGGCTTGAACTTTTGGTGATTTTGAGGAAGAAAGAGAGAATTTTCACCCTTTGACAAGCATCATTTGGTGATTCCTAGAGATCTAAGCTCAGACTTGATCTTTGGAAGAGTGAACATCTTACATCGATAAGATCTTCGCTTTTAAATCCCTACTTCGATAGATGAAGGAAGGGTCTCTAAACCCCCTCATAATCAGTGAATCGGTGGTCCACGAGCCAAAGCACTCCCGGCACAGGCAAAGTCCCACAAAGCAAAAGTCGATAAACGATTTTTGTATTATTTTCTCAAAAGTTGTAATTTTCTCAAAAGTTGTAATTTTCTTAATTTTCGTTGTAATTATCTGTAAACGATTAAAGTTTTAATGAAATCAACAATGGAAACGACTTTTGACGAAAAACTGGCGACCATAGTGGGAGCCAACGATCTCGCTGCCGAGGCCGTAGTGTCGTAGCCGATCAAGATTGTGGTCAGTGAAGAGATCGAATATGAGTTCGATCAGGCAAAGTTCGAGGAGTATTTGTCATCCTCATTCTCAAAATCTTCCTCGCCTCACAAGTGCAAGAAGATTTCTTCTTTCAAGAAAGTTCTCAAGTCTTCAACTCCGACGAAAACCACAGGTGAAGATTCTCGCCAGATCATTGCTAAGGAATCTACCTGCAACGTCTCTGCTCCAAATGACCCTTCACTAGTTAAGGCGTCATCGAATCAAAACTTACCTACACTGACGAAAAGGGCTCGTCAGAGACAACGTCAACGCCGCGCTCGTCAATTGGCAAAGGCCTTACAACAAACCGACAGAGTACATTACTATATAGACTTAAAGTCAAAGAAGCAAAAAGTGAACCAGTTGCCCCAAGGGCAGAACACTCACATTTCTGCACAACTTACGATGGAGGAATGGACCCTCGTCAAAAGAGCACGTTCAACTCTCAAAGAACGTATACAAAGGCGTCGTATAAACGCCGTTCGTAATCGTGCCCTTCGTCAACAAAAGCAAGAAGGGAAGAAAGAAATGGTGTCTAAAAAAATCACCAAAGAACTGCAAGGTTTGGATTCCCAAAACAAAAAATACTTGGGAGTTGAATCAGGCAAATTCTTCATTCAACCGCGACAGTCCCTATTGCCGCGGCCAAACCTTTGACTACGGCAGTCACAACCACCGCGGCAATTATTCCAACCGCGGCAGTCATAGCTGCCGCGACACATCATTCAACCGCGCCACTGTATCCTGCCACGGCCAAGAAGAAATTCACAATACCATCTCTTTGATTCCACCGATGTCCGTTCTAGGTCCCTCTCCTGCATCACCGGCGAAACCCTGGGTTAGTCCAGACCTATCAAAATTCAAGATCACAATGGTGGATCACCTCGGTCCTTCGGCTAACGATCGAGGCAAAACCCTAATCAAAGAACACTCAGATCCAGCAAATATATCCTTAGTGGTTTCTTATGCAGGGGGTCGTAAACACCCTCCTGTCAGAGCTGCACCAGCCTGAAATGAGAGAATACCAGTTCACTCTCGTTTAGGACCTATGAATACTCCATACCCGCAAAGGGGTGGAATTAAAAATTTAACCTTGGATCGCCCAGAGGCGACAACTAGTCGTCCTATGCATGTTAACAAGGTTCAAAAACAAAAGATAGGTTGCTCAAATCACAATAACGATGAGCTGTACTATCAAAACAATAACTCAAGAAAGAGAATTGTCCGAGAAAATGAGTCTCATTGCGCATGCGAGAGACTCATTAAGGCAGTATTGACAGAATGCGGTTGCTCAGAAACTAAGACAACACGAGTATCCGTATTTCAAAGACTTTCTACTAAAACGTCAAAACCCAAAATGAGGCGTTTCAATAAGAAGAAACCTATAATGCGGCAAGATGAATTCCCTAAGGTCACTATTAATATGACCGGCAGAAAAAAGCAACAATTAGTCAACCCTGACCCTGATTTCTCTCCGGAAGGGAGAGTTGTGCGGGGTCTCTCTCAAAGAATGTCGCGGTTGCAACGAAGAGCCAACCGACGTCGAGACTACAAAAGGATGCACGAAGGACTATCTTCAGATGAAGAACTGTCAGATACTTGTTCTGTTGTTGCTTCAGACGATACCACGTCCAGTGTAGGGCGAGTCAGAGAATCATTCGCAATTACACCGGATCAACTGGCTTAGATACTACAGGAAGCGTTAGCCAAACAAAGCGAAGAAATTAGAGCTGAGATCAAAACCGAGATGGAGATGACGATGCAACAGATGCGAGATTTGCAAGCCCAACAACATCAACCGGAATCGAGCCAAAAGGCAGAATCCAGCCAGCGTAACGTTATACCTGTACGTATAGCTGAGGTGGATAATGAAGAAGATGAGACTATTTTCGCAGATCATCCTCTGGATAAAGACAATTCTAGAAGCGGTCCGGCCAAATCAGCTACTCAACCTCCTCAAATCTACTTGAAGAAGAGTGAGGAAGAAGACAAGAAGATGCAAGATCTCGAGAGCAAAGTCAACGCTCTGATGACGGCACAAGAAGTGAAGAAAACGGGCATTCCATGTCCGTACCCGAGGGAATGGGATCTGATTCCTTATCCTCCAAAATTTAATTTGATTAACTTTACTCCTTTTGATGGCAGGGTTTCGCCAACTCAGCACTTGATCTATTTCAAGTCACATCTTAGTGCAATATCCGGAAATGAAGTCTTGATAGTCCGGTCATTCGTAGGAACCCTCCGTGGGCCTGCCTTCGATTGGTACCGACGCCTTAAACCTGGGAGTATCACTAGCTAGGAGGATATGGAAGGATTGTTCCTCACCAATTTTTTTTGACGACGACACGGAGGTCTCTATTGGCACCTTGTTGGATGAGAAGCAGAAGGATGGGGAGTCAGTTGATGTTTTTGTCAAACGATTCCGGAACAAAACGGTAAACTGTCGAGATCCACTCACAGAGGAATTCATCCTGCAGACATGTCATAATAACCTGTCTTTGGATGTACTAGAGGTAGTGGGGGTTGTGCCCTCTAAGACTTGGAAAGAGTTGAAAGTGAGAGGTGAACAAGCTGAACGCTTTCTCAAGAGAAAGAAGTTGGAGAGGGGTCAGCCATCAGCTAACCCTCAAAAACAGAACTTTAATCCTCGAGACAGAGGAAGAGGGTCCATAGTCGCTGTGGACGCGCATCAAACGTCACAACAGCCGCAACAGTCATCCTTCTAATTAGCACCGAACCAGAATCAACAGACTCCGAGGCAACCTAAGACTTCAGAGCCCAGATTCCCGAAGGAGTATTCGTTCAAAGATGATGAAGTTTCGGTCATCTTCAAATATCTGCTAGATAATAACAAGATCAAGCTTCCACCGGTCACAAACCAAGAAGAAGTGAAGAAAACTAATGATCTGAAGTACTGCGCATATCACAGAAGGGTCCACCATCCCACTAAGGCGTGTTATGTCTTAAAAGACAAAATACAAACCTTAATCGATGTTGGTATCGTGACACCGGAACCAAAGGAAAAGAAAATAGGCGCAAATGCGGTCTCTATTAGCTTCGGATCGGTTCCTTTATCCTGGTTTCAGGCCAAACCAGTATCAAAAGTCAAAATGCAGACCATTAATGATGATCCCCATAGACAGCGCCAAAAAGGGCTTGTATCTCATACAACCCCCAACGACGAAATCCTTTGGGTTCATCCGGATTTACTTGAAGATGAACAGTGGACGACATCCGCATCGAGGAAGAAGTTAAAAGGTAAGGGAAAAGAGAAGTCCTATTACGGAGCCTCGGAAATTCCTGAGAAGAATGATGAAGAGATATCAGCTTTACTACTCTCTGATGAAGAACAGGAAGTTTTCGCTACTAGAAGTGGAAACGAATACAGTTTTAACTACCCATACGCATCCGAGCAATTAGCCGAGCAGGGGGTAGAGAAAGTTGTACCTTCAAAGACTTTAACAGAGCTGGGGGGTAGTTACAACCCTATTTTTAGCGGTCGAGAAAACTCAAAAAGCTGCTAAGCAAAAGGAGAAGGAACCTCAACACAAAAAAGTTCAAGTTCCGAAGCAGTCTCGTTTCGATCGACCAATTGGACGAGACAAACAGGAAAGCTCGAATGCTCCATACCGCTTCGATGTCAGGACTCAGTTGGCTAATATCCCAGCAAGGATCACGCTATACGAGTTATTACGCCTTTCAAAAGAGACCAGAGAAGCTTTACAAGAAGCCTTGGCTGATTTGTATTCCTCACTCAAATCAAGCCAACTCCTGAAGAGCCAGAGTCATCAGTTCAGCATTACAATCTGGCAGCCACCAAATTTCCTTGCATTGCTTTCACAAAAGAGGATATACAAGTCAGGAATTCGAAGCATGATAGACCGTTATATTTTACCAGATATATTGGTTAGAGCGTTGTCAACCGGATTCAAGTTGATCCGGGTTCCGCTGTTAGCATCATGTCACTTCGGTTGATGTACCACCTCGGAATTCCCGCCAACAAGTTAGCCTCCATGGGAACTGTCATCTACGGGTTCAATACTAGTGGGTCAAGACCGTTGGGAAAAATCCGGGTGAAGTGTCAACTCGGAGATTTGAAGTCTGAAGTCACCTGCTATGTGATAGATGCGGAGACTTCCTATAACTTACTGTTGGGTCGTCCATGGATCCACAGTAATCTTATATTTCCCTCCACACTCCATCAGTGTCTGAAATACGTAGACACTAACGATGAAGTTAAGACGGTGGTCGCGGATAAGTAACCGTTTAAGGGGTTAGAAAATTATTTTACTGACTCTCTTCTTTACGGTGCTGAATCCGATACTGAACCATCGGCCCATGGTACGGACAGCGGAGAAGAAGCTGATACCAAAGCCGGGCTCGATTATAGTGAAGGTCTTGTACTAAATGACATTGAACCTCTTGTAATCGATCTTGACAGTGGTGAATCGTCGGATGAAAGTTGTAACTGACAACTTGCCGATGAAATAATAAAGAATGATTTAGAGTACTTGCATTGTCTTAATGATGTAATGCAGGAATTGTATAACGACCCTAGTTTACACATGCCACTTCGTTCGTCTTGCACGACAACGAAACATATCCAAAGTTCATTCGGAACAACTATGATCTTACCTGCAAAGACAGGGGGTAAAAAAGAAATAGTTTTTGGAAAAGGGGAACCATCCCCTACTCCAGATCTTTTCTTGAACATTAATTCAGATGAAGAAGAACCCGGGCAACATTTTTCTCGGTATAGTTCACAAGCAAATGGTTACATGAGGAGGCAAGGCTATGACCTCTCGCTCGGGGAAGGTCTTCATTTTGGTCAAGGTGTCAGGGTTCCACCCCATCCTACCTACGTACCAAAAGGAAAACCGGATAATTATTATAGTCATAAAAGAGGTCTAGGTTATGCTTCGTCATCTGATGACGAATATTGCCAACAGATCATTAGCCAACTAAGAAATAAGAGTGGGCATTCATCTGATGCTTCAACCTAGGATTCTGACGTGAGCATTAGAGAGAGATTTAAAGCCTTAATGTCGAACATGGCGACAGTTGATCCTTCCACAACCGAAGAAGATGACTAGTTGCCTATTTGGGAAGATCCCTGGATGCATTACATGAATATCCAATACGGCGATCGATTTGAGCAAAGAGAACCTCCAACTGAAGATAAAGTAATCCAAGTTAATATGGATGACGAAACTAATCCGAAACCTATATTTATCAGCGGTGATCTTTTGTCGGATGAAAAAGAGGAATTAATCGCCCTCGTTAGAGAGTATATCGATGTTTTCGCTTGGAACTATGAAGATATGCCGGGACTCGACCCAAATGTGGCAATGCACAGCCTTAATATAAAATCGGATCCTAAACCTGTCAAGCAACAACAAAGACGGTTTCGTCCGCAAATTATGGAGGCAATAGAAGCTAAAGTCAAGAAATTAATCGATTCAGGTTTTATCAGAGAAGAACAACACCCTGATTGGCTGGCCAATATCGTTCCAGTCCTTAAAAAGAATAGAAAAATTAGAATTTGTATTGACTTCAGAGATCTGAATACCGTCTGTCCTAAAGACGATTTTCCCCTACCCATTACAGACGTCATCATTGACAACACATGCGGATTTGAGAGAATGTCATTTATGGATGGATTTTTGGGGTATAATCAGATCAAGATGCACCTCGAAGATGAAAAGCATATAGCATTCAGAACACCCCTTGGTGTTTTTTGTTATACCGTTATGCCTTTCGGTTTGAAGAACGCCGGTGCTACGTACCAACGAGCAATGACTAAGATCTTTCAAGAGCACCTTCGAAAGATAGTCAAATGCTACGTTGATGACCTGGTCGTTAAGAGTCGTGATAAAAACGATCACATTAACGATTTGAAGACAATGTTCGATCTTATGAGGACTCACTAGTTAAAGATGAATCCGACCAAGTCATTCCTTAGAATGTCCAGCGGTAAATTTCTTGGGTTCGTTGTCACCACAAAAGGTATTCATATCGATCCTGATAAAGTGAAGGCGATACATGAACTACAACCCCCGAGAAATCTTAAAGAACTCAGAGGTCTGCAAGGTCGATTGGCATATATCCGTCGATTTATATCAAACTTATCCGAAAAATGTCAACCGTTCTCCAAACTCACAAAGAAAGGTGTATCATTCATTTGGGATGAAGCATGTCAAAAGGCGTTCGAGGATATTAAAACATATCTAGCGAATCCGCCTATTCTTGTTGCACCGAAATCAGGCAGACCGTTTTTTATTTATGTTAAAGCGACGAGCCATTCGTTAAGTGCATTACTTGCACAAGATGACGATAACGGTCACGAACAAGCTGTGTATTATCTGAGTCGCACACTGGTAGGAGCTGAATCTCGTTATCCGATGATCGAGAAAGAATGCCTTGCCCTGGTATTTGCAATCCAGAAAATGCGACATTATTTAGTTGGACAGACAATTTATGTTATTTTCAACATAAACCCAATCTGAGTATTCATGACTCAGCCGGCCTTCATGAATTGGCGTTTAGCCAGGTGGGCTTTACTCTTATCGCAATATGACTTGTACTTCAAGCAACAAAAATCAGTTAAAGGACGAGCTATTTGCGATCTTCTGGCAAAAAACCCTACAAAAGATGTAGTTGAGTTATATGATGATCTACCAGATGAAACTCACGAAGTTAATACCACTTCACATCAATAAGTGTGGCAGTTATACTTCGATGGGGCTTCTCACACAACCAATGTGGCGAGCGCGCCCGGATGTTCTAAAATCTCCTCAGGAGTGGGGGTCATTTTAGTTTCTCCGGAAAAGCATGTCTTACCTAGAGCATACTCATTGACCGAGCCATGCTCTAATAATGTGGCCGAGTACAATGCATTGATAATTGGACTTAATTTTGCCAAAGAGCTGAGGGTCGAATACCTTGAAGCTTTTAGGGATTCTTAACTGATAATTAATCAAATACGATGAGAGTATGAAGTCAGAAATCGAGACCTGATTCCATACCACCAGGTGGCCATCGAGATGGCAAGCTCATTTGAAGAGTTTTCATCGAATACGTTCCACGTCTCCAAAACGCGTATGCAGACGCGTTGGCGGCATTGTCGGTATCTTTGGCTCAACCTCCCGAAACAGAGCAATTAATTACAGTGAGGACTCACCAGCTTATTGTGCCAATCTATGATTCGATTGTTAAAGAAACACACTCAACAAGAGTTGAACCTGAGGTTCGAGATTGGCGTTTTTCTATTATCGATTACGTCCTACATGGTATATTGCCTGAAGATGTAAGAGAAAGGGATTCGATTTGGCGAAGAGCGCCGAGATTTTACTACAACGCTATAACACAAATGTTGTATCGATGGTCTATTACTCCGTTGTCTATCCAATAAGGAAGCGGAACAAGCACTCAAAGAGGCGCATGATGGGACATGCGGTGCACATCAACCCGGTCCTAAACTCTGGGACCGACTTAGAAGAATTGGATATTACTGGCCGACTATGGTAAAGGATGCAGTTGACTATGCCCGACGATGTCAAGTGTGTCAATTACATGCAAATTACATGCACCAGCCTCCTGAGCATTTACACCCGTCGGCGACATCATGGCCATTCGAAACTTGGGGAATGGATATTGTAGGTCCTATTTTTCCGCTTTTGGTTAAAGGGGACCGTTTCATTCTGACAATCACCGATTACTTCTCAAAATAGGCAGAAGCAATTCCACTTAGAGAAGTAAAGACGAGTGATGTTATCAAGTTTATTAAACACCATATCATATATCGGTATGGTGTTCCAAGGCGAATAGTGCACGATAATGGTCCTTAATTCGTGAGCAACGCATTTATCAAATTCTGTGGTAAATTTAGGATTGAAGACGTTTCGTCAACTGCTTATAATCCCACAGCTAATGGATTAGCCGAAGCTTTTAACAAGACCATTATCAAGATTTTGGCGAAACTTGTAAAGACCAATAAACGAGATTGGTACAACTGTCCGTACACCAACCGGAACAACCCCGTATTCTTTAACATATGGGTGCGAAGCCGTCCTTCCATTGGAGATACAAATTCCTTCCCTCCGTATCGCTCTCGCAACGGGAATGACAACGGAAGAGCATCATCAGAAACGTCTTGAGGAATTGGAAGCGTTAGATGAAAAACGCTTGGAAGCTCAGCAACAAATCAAGTTTTATCAAGCTAGAATTTCCCGGGCTTTCGATAAAAAAGTCCGACGTCGAAGTTTTAAAGAAGGAGATCTGGTTCTTGCCGTTTGAAGACCTATGATTCTCAATTCTAAGAAGAAAGGAAAATTCCAACCCAAATGGGAAGGACCATTTGTAATAGAAACAGTCTATTCAAATGGTGCGTATCGTTTGATTACCCAGGATGGCAACAAATTAATGATGCTAATAAACGGAAAGTTCCTAAAAAATATTATCCGTAATATGTTCAGGATAACCTATACAAAACGGGAAGTTCCTAGAGAATCCTATGTAGGATATTTTAGGATAACCCGATATCAGTTAATTGTTCTAAATAAGAATTTGATCGTTTGAATCATTCATTCTTGATTATCATAAAATTCTTTTACATCTTTTGGTGAGATGAGATTCAAGTATGTAAACAGTTAATCTTTTCTCACCAAAACCCCTACCGATCGAATCGATCGACGGTGGGTCCATCAAAATTAGTCATGGATTAAAATCCTTCAAATTCTAGTTATATCTATTTTCTAGCATTCCCAATGCCGAAATTAGATACAATGTCAAAATTCAGATTATCAGTTCGGATCAATCACCGAATCATTTCGTGTCAAATTCTTGTGTTTGACATCAGAATTTCCCACCAAGCAATTTGTACAAATCAACAAGCTCATTGTTATTTGTACCCCACTCTCAAATCCCCGTTTTGGTCAAACCTTACTACAGTTAGGACCACAACCAAAATCCCCTCTCGATTCCTAAATGAACGGGAGGTCCACAAATCGAACGATCAAACCTTCCTACAGTTAGGATCGTCTCAAAACTCCCACTTGGTCAAACCTTACTACAGTTAGGACCACAACCAAAATCTCCTTTTGATTCATTTCGCGAACGAGAAGTCCACTTTTGAATTGAATAATCAAACCTTATGATAGTTAGGATTATTCGAGCCAATCCAGATTCTCTAAGTAGAGATCCCATTTCGAGTTTTCTTTGCACCAGGAGATAGAATATAAAATTATTCCTCTTCGATTTTGGGTTCATCTCTACCAACAAACAAGAGACCAGGAGATAGAATATAAAATTATTCCTCTCCGATTTTGGGTTCATCTCTACTAACAAACAAGAGACCAGGAGATAGAATATAAAATTATTCTTCTCTAATTTTGGGTTTATCTCTACCAACAAACAAGAGACCAGGAGATAGAATATAAATTTCTTCCTCTCCGATTTCAGGTTTATCTCTACCAACAAACAAGAGACTAGGAGGTGGAATAGGAAATTATTCCTCTCTGATTCTGGGTTTATCTCTGCCAACAAACAAGAGATTGAGAGATGGAATATGCAATTCTTTTTCTTCATAACCTTGGGCTCATTTTTATACATAGAGAATGTAACCTACTTACATTTTAAAATCCATGTTGTTCACGCATGGGGGATGTTATCTCTATCCCTTATTAGAGATAAGTCTACATCTAATACATGTAGCCTACATATTTAACGTTGTAGTCTAAAGTCTAAAAGAAATTAAGTCTTTTAGCCCAACATTATACGTGAAACGGACTTAGATAATTCATGTACTAGCCCGATTCAAACGGTAATCGGTAAAGGCATATCAAATCCGTTGATGGCTGAGGATTTGCCAAAAATCCTATAAGTATTATGGTTATTTATTCTAAACAAGAATGAGTAATCATAATAAAGTCTCAATGAGCAAAAGAGTTCACTATATTTACCAAAAGAGTTCAAACAGAGCTATGAAAATATATGTTCTCAAATTTACAATAATTTGTAATGACGAAGTTGATCCTCTAATCGGGAGAGCTCCGTCACATAAGCCAATTCAAGCTCAGGTATCAAGTTAGCTTTAAAACTTTCTTCATTAACGCTTTGAATTCTGGCAACTTCTTGTTCTTTGTTAGCAAAAATCTTGTCTTGAAGATTCATTTGCCGGAATAGATTCACCTTAGCTTACGTTACCTCCGCTAGATCAGACTCCAGAACTTCATGAGCATCCCTAGCTTTGGCAAATTGCTCTTCTAATTGGGCTATCTCTGTCCGACTCGATTCTAAGTCACGATACAAGTCGACCTTGGTTTGTGCCTTCTTGGTAACGCTCACCCTGAGTTGATTAATGCGAGTTTTTAGCATTTGAAGTTCGGATTCAGCGGATTTCTGAGAATCACGCCATGCCTGCAGTCTCAGGTCCATTTGGGAAGCAATATAGGAAGGCGCGCCACTAACACGAAGGTTCTGCAACTGTTCAATATTTTGTTTAAGATCGACCAAGTAAGCTTCAATCGAGTCAGATAGTTCAGAGTATCCGTAGTCCTTAATGCCTGATACATAGCGATCGAGAGATTTTCTAAAATGCTCGAGAGGTGAGCCTTTGAGAAGAATCCGATCAACCATGATATTTATGAAAGTGACGAAACTTTGGACGTCAGCGTAAATGACAGCCTTTTCCGGATCTTCATTTGCCAATAAAGCTTGAATACGATTGGACAATGATAAAGAAGGAGCTACAAAGTGAACAGATGAAATGAATATAAGATATACATGCTCGCATATAGCAATGAACAGGATTAGCCCAAATTCAACAGGATATTCTATAGTTTGATTACCTTGACTTGTTGACGCTGGGACATGCTCCACGGTAATCGAAGTTTGTTCAGGAATAATGCTGGGCGGTGGATTCACCATATCAGACTATTGTTCAATTGTAGCTTCTGATGGCTTCGGGTCCAAATCGACAAACTCTTGAGGAACAAGTGCTATAAACAAGAAAGAGATGAATCAATATTCTACCAATATGAATCCAACTATGAAACACGTTAGAGGCGAAATGTACCAAGTTGAGTAGAAGTTGCAATAAGTTGCTCTTCTGTAGTGGCCATCGACCCTTCAACTTCATGAACAACTGGTGACGGATCAGAAGTCACAGCAGGTTCAGTTTCGACAGTGTCAGAAGTCGAAGGAATAATAACTGGCGGTTCAACTTCAGCCGGGGGACCTATCAAAAGCAGGAAGCCTAGGCCTTCAGGTTGATCGCATGCACCAATGATAGTAGACGCATCAACTTCATTCGTTGGTCCTACGTCTAAAATTCTTATTTAATCATAAAGATAAAGAAATAAGAGTTTAATTGAAGTCTTAAGTTTGAAAGTATATACCCTCTGATGTGCCTACTTCAGTAGAACCAACTCTAGTAGTTGGTCCTGTGGTAGTAGCCGGATCTCGAGCCGATAGTAAATCGGAGATGCGTTGGTGGTCATCTTCAGAAATATCAAGATTAAAATCCTGTTCGGTGAATTCTCCAATCTCCATATCATGAGTAACTTCCTGATCTTTTGGCTCATTAGCTGGAGTATCTTAAGGATAGAAAGACCCGTCAGTACATATATAAGAGTATGAAGGAATCAAAGCAGATAAAACTAAGGTTACCTTCAATAATGATTGCAGGGCCAGTGGCGCTACCACTCGTACACACCTCCTTTAGTTTAACTAAAAGAAGATAAAGTGTACAAGTTAGTAGAAGAGGAACACGTTCCGATTCATTTATTTCCCGAAAATATCCTCCAAATGAGGAACCATTTGTACCTGTCTCAGTGGTTGGTGAGGTCGGTGCAGTAATTGGAGGAACGGTGGTGCCTATGCTAACGGGTTCTTCACTCATCGCTCTGTGTACTTGTTGAGTAAAGCTGGATTCATCAACATCCATTAAACCTGGAGAAGAAGGCTCAGGCATGATTTCTCCTTCCTCTTCTGGCTCAACTACCATAGCAAAAAATAATAATAATAATAAATAAGATTCTATATTTAAAGATAAGATGATGAAAAAGAGACAAGAAAGAGATTTTACCCCCCTCGTCAACCGGAAGATCTTAGGTAAACTCCTCTTCGAACAACGGGGGAAGTTTACATTGTCGATGGGCTATCTTCTTAATCCTCTTTGATACACGAGTGTCTTGGGGAACTTCAGAGCTCTTGTGATGAAATTTGGTGCATAGTTCAGACCCTTGAACAGGGCGGGATTGAGCCTAAGAAGAAGCGGGAGATCGGGATCTCTTTCTACCAACAAGCGGGGTGACATCTTCCTTTTCTTCTTCTTCTTCTTCTAAGACAGGCCATCTGACGGTCATTTTATTGGAAGACGATAAGAGAATATTCTTCTCTTTCATTTGAACACCCTTAGAAGGAGCACCGGGTGATTGGGGTGAAGAAGCTCGACGAGTTCTGTGAGCCACGGGAGAAAGAGGAATGTCAACCCCTGATTCGCCTCTGGTTTCATCCTCCTCACTGGATGTTTCGAAGTCATCACTCTCTTCTGAATCAGCTGCTTGCTTTCCTTTGTGGGAAGATGTAGCGGGCTCCTTCCCTTTTCTGGAAGGTATAACTCTTTGAACTACGGATTCCGCTTCTAGTTCAGAAATCTTTTTCTTCGCAACAGGCGTGTTGGCGGCTAGAATCCACCGGCGGTAGAGAAAAGTCAAATGAAGACCAGGCTCAGCGACGGGCAAGCTAAATTGAGCTTCTGTGCAGCCAACAACATTCCAGAACCAGGCTCACACTCCGTCGATAAGGCCTCTGTAGGTAGTTAACCATTTATTGGGATTCCCGACGTATAGTTGGTCGTAGCCGAATTGCCGCGCAAACCGGCAGGGAAAATAAGGTTCGATTCTGCATATGTTTCTTGATCGGAAAACGTTGTAGCCTGGTCGGATGTTCATAAGCCAATGGAAGCTGCCCATATCGAGGGAAGTCCTGTTGGTCTCGGGCATCTCCTCATCAATAAGCATGTCATTATATGCACCAGAAAATCGGGGGAAACATTTATAAAATTCCTAGTACTTGGCATTCCTGAACTGCCTCACCCTGTCAGGCCATTGTCGGGAAGGATCCAACCACTTACATCCTTCTAAAAGTTGTAGCAACGGAATCTCTGGATTGGATACGTCGGGAGCTGACATCATGTCGGTTCGGTGGAGGACCAACCACGCCATCAGATATGTATATGGTAGCTCAACTCTCGATAGGGGAATCTTACTCGAAGGTTCAACACCCACTTTTGTAAAAGTGTTGGCCAGGGTGCGCAAACCACAATGGATGTCAGCAATCATGGCAGAAAGTAAAGACAATCTACCCCGGACGGCTAATTGCACAGCTGGAAAGAGAACCTCAAGAGGAAGGGCCTCTGAAGATTGATGCGGCACCACACACTTCTTTAACCATATGGCCAAATAGCTAGAGAGAAGAGTCGCAGGTTCCATCCTCTTTGTAGTTTGCCACAAGAAGGTGCTGAATTTCGCCCCCCTCGAAAAACCACCTTCGGATGATCCAGTCGTATAAGACTGAGCATTGATCTTTGTGATTAATTTGTTAACGTCAGAAGGAGTCAAGGTGGGTGATTCGCAAACGGCTTCACCAGTCGAGCTCTCGAGATTCTGGAACAAGTAATCGGCGAACTGCTTCAGACTGACTTGAGCTGCCTTCTTACTCTTTACCTTGATCCTAGCTATCGCTATTTGGTAATGATAAGTTAATTCCCAGAGAATGTCGTAAGCAGCAGAGCCGGCCTTTTTCATCTTCATAAGCTGGCGATTGTTGGGAAAGTATTCCTGATAAGGAGTATTCCCTAATGGCAGTCCAAATACTTTCATCATCTCGTAGAGCGGAAGCCCTACTTGGTGAAGAATGTATTGGTCTCCAGATTATAAGACTCGAATAAGTCGAGAAAATGATCTACACTTATCGGGAGACCATGCATGCTAGCTCTGATTGGGGCATACAATCCCAAGTTCGTCAATTCCTGACCCCAACGATTGAGTACATAATTGGTCATCCTAGACCACTGATGCGGCATAATTATGTACCAAAATTGTAAGTGCATAATTTATCAAGTTATAGTATAAAAAATATCGATCCCACGAGGAAGGTGATTTTAAGAGATTGTTAGAAATGGTTCTTATGTTTTGTGCATGACAATTAGGAATAAAGAATAAGTGTAATTGTGATGAGTGGTTTTTTTGATTTATGTGCAAGAGATAATAAATTAAATTTTAGAGAAGAAAGAATTAAAGAATAAATGAAATCACAAGGCAAGAAAGATGAATGAATAAAATCAAGAAATAAAACCAAGAATGAAAAAAAAATTTAAGAAAGTAAAGATGGAGGATTCAAAAGAGGTAAGAAATCTAGAATATAATCCACTAACCAATTTCAATTACAAAATATAAACTATTCTCTTTTTATCATATTTCAACTTAGATTTATTAAGCATAGATTATCAAACCATTTAAGGAAAGTGTAACCTATCAAATTATCATCTAAGTTAAAATTACTATTCATGATAAGAACAACAACATGATAATAATCCTAGAATTCATAAGCATAACCTATCAAACCATTTAAGATAAGCATAGATTATCAAATTCTTCTTCTACCGATTAGTTCTCTAGTTGATTATCCTAAACATGAACATTTTAAGTGCAAGAGAATAATTCATACAATATAAAGGAAATTAGACTAGTTTCATATAATTCTAAACTTCCTACAAGAATTAAATTCACATCTTTAAGAAATAAAAGCAAGAAGAAAAGGAACTAATTACAAAAATAAAAAGAAAAGAAAAATCTAAACTATGAACAAGTAATAAATCTAATTACAAAGAAAATAAAAATCTAAACTACAAAATAAATTACAGAAATTAATTACAAGAAAATAAATCTACTCTACAAATTAAAGTACAAAAAGAAATAAAAAGACAAGAAAGTAAATCTACACTACAAGCATGAATTTAAATCTAACTAATAAGCAATAATAAAGAAATTACTAAAAAGAAATAAAAGAGAAAAGAAATGCAAACCTTCAAATTGCTCTTCATCTCCATCCTCATCATTCAACAAGAGGAGAAAGAACAAATTTAAAGAGGAGAAAAATTATTTTTATTAATTGCAACTAAAGTTACAATTTTTTTGGAAGGCCTTCTCAATTAAGAGTAGCCCTCCTCTCCAAAAGGAGTTTACAAAATTTTTCACACTCTAACCCCTCACTCTCTACCCCTATTTATAGTAAACATCAGTGAATGAGAGCCATTGGATCGAAATCTTATCCAAAAACATTAATTTTCAGCCTTTGATTCGTAACAAACTGCCCAGCGTATCGATACCAGCATCGATAGGGGTATCGATGCTGGCATCGATACAGGCATCGATGCTGGCATCGATGCCCCCATCGATGCAGGCATCGATGCCTGCATCTCTCTGGTTGCTGTCTGAACTTGTTTCTTCTTGTGGGCTTTGGGCTTGGACAAATCTTTGATTTCTTCATTTATTTGATTTGGGCTTTGGCATTTCTTGGGCTTTACTTCTTCTTCTTAGCTTAGGCTTTTGGATAATTTGGAAATTAATTTTCCAATGGGCTTCTTTGCTTCATTTCTTTATTTAATCAACGGGTTTTTGTTGAGAGATTGGAGTTTGAGATTTATTCTTCATTAACCTGCAATTAAAAGATAAAAACAATTATTAGTGCTGTATTTATTCATATAAAATAGATAATGAGGGTATAAAATTATAATAAAATGTGATTATCAACCACCAGTTGTCTGGGAGTGAATGAACCCATCCATAACATCTGAATTTCGGAAGGGGGAATTCTCTGCCAATCCGAGCAAGCTTGTTCTTCACCGTGTTAGCCTTTATCATCAGTTCATTCTGAGGCCCACTATCCGGTCCAAGTACCCCTGGATGAAGACCACGAATGGTATGCCAACCACTAGAGCCAGGAGCGCTAACATCCTTACCAATGAACCCGCAATGGATGAGTTCATGGTCATCTGTCAAGTGCCACGACATCTTCCTCGAAATAGCTAAGTTCCTTAATTGAAGAATCGAGTACTGTCGAGGGAATGGGGGAAGGAACCCCTTCATGTTCATTTAACCAAGCTTCAGGACCACAGCAAAGATTATCCGGATCTTCGATCGAATCCCTGAACAAATAGTCAGGTTTCTTTAGCGGCTCGGTGGAGTCTCGAATCAAAGTTAAAGGCGAGCCAGTTAACAAAGCATGCAGAATGCGACGACTTCCTTCACGAATCAGTTCAGAAATGCTATCGTCACAACCCTCATTGAACTGACGGGCCTCTCTGACCAAGAAATCGTTGTTGAAGGAAGTATGAAGAATACCACTCTGACCTGGGTCTTCTCTATCAGTAAAGGCGACGGAAGAAAAAGGCACTGCAGACAAATTTGGAAAACAGTTGGACAAAGGAGAGGCTAAGAGAGCAAGGCAAAATGCTCTAAGTAGCCGCAGCGGTATTCACTGCCGCGCGTTACCGCGGCAATATATGCTGCCGCGCTCAGCCGCGGCAGTACGTGCTGCCGTGGTAACTGAACAACCACTCTAGGCTTCAAAGAGCCGTGAGTTTGAGCCAAATTCATGCTTTGGCCGTGATACATGTCTTGATTAGACAAGATATGTATTTTGTAGCGTCAATCCCCTTGAAGGAAGATGTTAACTCTTCCCGGATGCCTCTCAAAGGAGGCAAACGAGGTTATGTGAACAAAAGCATCAATTTTAGACAGTTAAAGAGGATGAAGAGCGTACTCCCGAAAGAAGAAGCCACGGCCTCAGCTTCCTCTGACGCTTGGGCTGCAGATTTCCCCTTTGGAACCCTAGATCTCTTAGGAGACATGTTGAAATCAACCTGAAAAGCAAGAAAAGTTAGGGTTTTATGTGAAATCTCAAACAAAGATCAAAATAAAACCCTAGAACACAACATATGGGTGCGGTTTTACCAAAGATCAAGGAGAGCAAAGTCTGGAAGATGAAAGAACCGAAAGAGAACTTGAATCTGAGAAAGCCACTCGAAACCCTGGGTTTTGTTGGAACAAAATCACTCAAATCCGAAGAGATAGGGAGGAGGAAAGCCAGAAAAATCCTTTTATAGGATGTTTGAGGAGATTTCGAACTCGAAACAGTGAGTAAAAATGACCCGAAAAGGCCCGACAGCGACATTATAACCCGAATGACAGAAACTGGGCGCGGCAGTCGACACTGGCGCGCTCGAACGCGGCAGTCTATGCTGGCGCGCTCGAGCGCGGTAGTGAACGCTGGCGCAGCAAGTGAAGTTGTCACGCTAGTACGCCACAGTCAAATCTGACGCGTAGAAACGCCATACACACGCAATGATCCCTTGGGTATTTTTCCCGTTGTATTTGGAATACATACCCAAAAACTCCGATGAGTATATGAGTATAAACTGCATCTCCTTGAACCTCCCAACGGGTATATGAGGTTAAACTATTTCCTGAACACTCCAATACAGTATATGAGTATAAACTATTTCTTCATTCTTCAACAGCAGTTCTAATTCAAGACTTCGACAACGGCCACGCGCTAAACGCAGCACCGGAAGGATTTTAGCTATTCTACAAAGTACTGAATAGACTAAAAGATAAAGAAGTCAGGGATTGAATCTATTCACAGACCATTCTACACAACTTCCTCAACAAAGTACTGAAAAAATTGCAAGGAAAACTTATCATATCCAAAGTATCCCAGCCTCCTCTCTAAAATAATGAGTCTGAGATACTTTGGAGGGGGTATCTGTAGGCGTCAAAAAATGCTCATGGATATCCAAACACAACCCAAGGATGAGAAGAGAACAGTGTGTATACAATGATAAAATACACCAACAAGCAACCCATGATAACGTGCCTTAGGCGCGGCGGCTTAGGGTGACGCGCCTTAAGGCGCGACAGCTCGTGGTGGCGCGCCTTAGGCGCGGCAGCTTGTGGTGGCACGCCTTAGGAGCGGCAGCTCGTGGTGTCGCACCTTAGGCGTGGCAGTCTGTGGTGGCACGCGAATTACAGAGGTGCCACGGCAGTTACAAAGTAGTTATACGATAGCTTTTTGAAGTCCAAGTGGCAACATATCAGAAATAGGACGTGTGCTGACGTAGACAAGCAGTTAAACCACGAAAAAAATGGTTAAAGGTCATGGAAGAACAGTTTCAAGCACAATGAAACGTGGTGGTATGTAGGCTGTCTAAAAATCACAATAGATAGCTGATTCCCCATCAAACACCGATGATGGAAGTTACAATTTGACGACTTTCAGAAGACTACAATTTGAAGACTTTTCACGTAGATCGCTAAAGGTTACAATCTGACGACCTTCACGATAACTGATGAAAGCTCTAATCAACAGTCTTCACATTCAACATCGAGAGTTACAATCTGACAACTCTCACATATCAAAGAGCTAAAGTAAAGATTACAAAACAACGATCGTTGCAACGCTCTGACAGAAAGAGACTACAAATCGACAGTCTCTTCAAACCAACACGTGTAAGTCCCCCCCGCGTACCAGCATCAAGACGCACCGCATTCATAGCCACGAACGCAGCTCAGATGCAGCTTCCAACGCTGCCAACGCAGTTTTCAAATCGCTACAAACGCAGCTCAGACACAACTCAAGCTCGGCCACTAACACAGCACAAACGCAGCTCCAACCGCTGCTCAACGCAGCTCTAACCGCTGCTCAACGCAGATCCAACCGTTGCCCAACGCAACTCCAACCGCTGCCCAACGCAGCTCTATACCGCTGCCAAACGCAGCTTCACTCGCTGCCAGACGCAGCTCCAATCGCTGCTCAACGCAGCTCCAACCGCTGCCCAACGCAGCTCCAACCGCTGCCCAACACAGCTCTATACCGCTGCCAAACGTAGCTTCACTCGCTGCCAGACGCAACTCTATACCACCGCCAGATGCAGCTAGCAAACACTGCGTTCAAACGTAGATTTTATTCCAGAATACAGGATTTGTGTTTGACTCGTTCAAACACGAGCTAAACGGTTTCAAAACCGTTTTCCATGATCTGAGGGGATCACAACTCCACTCAGGAGTGATTTAAGGGGCGGTTACATCCCATTAGCCCCACTTAGGAGCGAATTAAGGAGATGGTTACACCCCTTAATCCTCTATAAATAACTAAGAAATCAGCTTAGTTAAGGAGGGGCATTTTCGGATCTGGGACTTGGTAGCAAATGGAGAGATCTTGGAGCATCATAGATTGAGAGATCGGCATTCATCCTTTGGAGCATTCCTTGAAGCCTTCGGCCTTGGCTTGAGAACCGATTCTCGGTTCAAATCAACTCTTTTTCAAGAGTTTCCAACTCATTCAGAGTTATCAACTTGTCCAGAGTTTCAAACTTGCCACGCAAGTCCTCCACAATGTCAAATCGTGAGGAGAAGACATTGTTCCAGCGAATTGAGATTTTCGGATCGTCAACGAGAAGCAAACTCGACACGAGTATTCGAGGAAGGCATCTCATCGCTACCGTGAAGAACCTAGATTTAAACAAAGGAGAGGATTCAGATCAATTCTCTTCTCTTTTGTAATCAGAAAATCCAATTGTAATCGAAAGTTGAGAGAGTTGTAAACATTCTTTTTCTAAGTAGTTAGAGAGAATAAAATCAAATACAATTCTTTCATTATTTTCTTATTACGAATTTTCCGACAAACATGGTAACTGGTCCTTTGGCCGTGGCAGTCCACGCTGCCGCGCCAATAGCCGCGGCAGTATTGACTGGCGCCACCAAAGAGAGGTCATGTGGTCAGTTATTTCAGTCCCGTTTCCAATGTTGTGCACTCCTACCCCTATAAATACCTCCCTATACACGAAACAAAGGAGAGAGAGCATATTGGAGCAGAAAAGGCTTGAGATTTTGGTGATTTTGAGGAAGAAAGAAAGAATTTTCACCCTTTGACAAGCATCATTTGGTGATTCCTAGAGATCTAAGCTCAGACTTGATCTTTGAAAGAGTGAACATCTTACATCAATAAGATATTCGCTTTTAAATTCCTACTTCGATAGACGAAGGAAGGATCTCCAAACCCCCTCACAATTAGTGAATCGGTGGTCCACGAGCCAAAACACTCCCGGCACAGGCAAAGTCCTACAAAGCAAAAGTCGATAAACGATTTTTGTATTATTTTCTCGAAAGTTGTAATTTTCTCAATTTTTCGTTGTAATTCTCTGTAAACAATTGAAGTTTTAATGGAATCAATAATGGAAACGACTTTTGACGAAAACAACGGTGGTCGCGGATAAGCAACCATTCAAGGGGTTAGAAAATTACTTTACTGACTCCCTTCTTTATGGTGTTGAATCCGATACTGAACCATCGGCCCATAGCACGGACAGCGGAGGAGAAGCTGATACCGAAGCCGGGCTCGATTATAGTGAAGGTCTTGTATTGAATGACATTGAACCTCTTGTAATCGATCTTGACGGTGGTAATTCGTCGGATGAAAGTTATAGCTGGCAACTTGCCGATGAAATAATAAATAATGATTTAGAGTACTCGTGTTGTCTAGATGATGTATTACTCAAATTATGTGAAATACATCATTTAGAGTACTCGTATTGTCTAGATGATGTATTACTCAAATTATGTGATAACCCAGACTTACACATGCCACTTCGCTCGTCTTGCACGACGACGAAATATCTTCAAGAAATAATCTTTGGAATACATCATCTAGACAACACGAGTACTCTAAATCATTATTTATTATTTCACAAAGACAGGGGTGAAAAAGAAATAATCTTTGGAAAGAGGGATCCATCCCCAACTCCTGATCTTTTCTTAGACACCAACTCAGATGATGAAGGGCCTGGACAACATTTCTCTAGGTATAGTTCACAAGCAAATGATTACATGAAGAAGCAAGGATATAACCTAGCACTAGGTGAAGGTCTCTGTTTTGGTCAAGGAGTTAAGGTTCCACCCCGTCCTATCTATGTACCGAAAGGGAGACCTGACAATTATTACAGCCATAAAAGGGGTCTAGGTTATGTTTCGTCATCTGATGATGAATATTGCCAATAGATCGTTAGCCAGCTAATAAGTAAAAGCGGGTATTCATCCGATGCCTCAACCTGGGATTCTGACGTGAGCATTGGAGAAAGATTCAAAACCCTAATGTCGAACATGGCAACAGTTGATCCTTCTACAATAGAAGGAGACGATCAGTTGCCCACTTGGGAAGATCCCTGGATACATTATATGAATATCCAATACGGCGATCGATTTGAGCAAAGAGAACCTCCTACTGAGGATAAAGTAGTCCAAGTTAATATGGCTGACGAAATTAATCCGAAACCTATATTTATTAGTGGTGATCTTCCACTGGATGAGAAAGAGGAACTAATCGCCCTCGTTAGAGAGTATATTGACGTTTTCGCTTAGAACTACGAAGATATGCCGAGACTCAAACCAAATGTAGCAATGTATAGCCTTAACATAAAATCGGATGCTAAACCTGTCAAGTAACAACAAAGACGGTTTCGTCTGCAAATTATGGAGGCAATAGAAGCTGAAGTCAAAAAACTGATCGATTCAGGCTTTGTCAGAGAAGAACAACACCCTGATTGGTTGGCCAATATCATTCCAGTTCTTAAAAAGAATGAAAAAATCAGAATCTGTATTGACTTCAGAGATCTGAATACCGCCTGTCCTAAAGACGACTTCCCCCTACCAATTACGGACGTCATCATTGACAACACATGCGGGTTTGAGAGAATGTCATTTATGGATGGATTTTTAGGGTATAATCAGATCAAGATGCACCCAGACGATGAGAAACATACAACATTCAGAACACCCATTGGTGTCTTTTGTTATACTGTTATGCCTTTCGGTTTGTAGAACGCCGGTGCTACGTACCAACGAGCAATGACGAAGATCTTTCAAGAACACCTTTGGAAGACCGTCGAATGCTATGTTGATGACCTGGTCGTTAAGAGTCGTGATAAAAACAACCACATTAATGATTTGAAGACGATGTTCGATCTTATGAGGACTCATCAGTTAAAGATGAACCCGACTAAGTCCTTTCTTAGAATGTCCAGCAGTAAATTTCTTGGGTTCGTCGTCACCACAAAAGGTATTCATATCGATCCTGATAAGGTAAAGGCGATACATGAACTACAAGCCCCGAGAAATCTTAAAGAACTCAGAGAGTTGTAAGGTCGATTGGCATATATCCGTCGGTTTATATCAAATCTGTCCGAAAAATGTCAACCGTTCTCTAAACTCACAAAGAAAGTCATGTCATTCATTTGGGATGAAGCATGTCAGAAGGCATTCGAAGATGTTAAAACATATCTGGCAAATCCACCTATCCTCGTTGCACCAAAATTGGGCAGACCGTTTTTGATTTACGTCAAAGCGACGAGCCATTCGTTAAGTGCATTGCTCCCACAAGATGACGATAATGGTCACAAACAAGGGGTGTATTATCTGAGTCGCACATTAGTAGGAGCTGAATCTTGTTATCCGATGATCGAGAAAGAATGCCTCGCCCTAGTATTTACGATCCAGAAGATGCGACATTATTTAGCTAGACAGACAATTTATATCATTTCTAACATAAACCCAATCCGAGATTTATGACCCAACCAGCCTCCATGAATTGGCGTTTAGATAGATGAGCTTTACTCTTATCATAATATGATTTATACTTCAAACAACAAAAATCAGTTAATGGACAAGCTATTTGCAATCTTCTGGTGGAAAACCCTATGAAAGATGTAATCAAATTGTACGACGATCTGTCAGATAAAACTCACGAAGTTAATACCACCTCACATCAACAGGTATGACAATTATACTTCGATGGGGCTTCCCGAGCAACCAACGTAGCAAGCGCACCCGGATGATCTAAAATTTCTTCAGGAGTAGGGGTCGTTTTAGTTTCTCCGAAAAATCATGTCTTGCCTAGAGCATACTCATTGACCGAACCATGCTCTAATAACGTGGCCGAGTACAATGCACTGATAATTGGACTTAATTTTGCCAAAGAGCTGGGGTTCAAATACCTTGAAGCTTTTGGGGATTCTCAATTGGTAATTAATCAGATACGAGGAGAGTATAAAGTCAGAAATCGGGATCTGATTCCATACCACCAGGTAGCCATCGAGATGGCAAGCTCGTTTGAAGAATTTTTCATCGAGTACATTCCACGTCTCCAAAATGCATATGCAGACGCATTAGCAGCATTAGCGGTATCTTTGGCTCAACCTCCCGAAACAGAGCAATTAATTACAGTGAGAACTCACCAGCTTATTGTTCCAATCTACGATTCGATTACTAAAGAAGCACACTCAACAAGAGTTGAACCCGAAGTTCGAGATTGGCGTTTCCCTATTATCGATTATGTCCTACATGGTATCTTACCTGAAGACGTAAGAGAAAGGGATTCGATTCGACGAAGAGCACCGAGATTATACTACAATACTGCAGCACAAATATTGTATCGACGGTCATACGATGGTCTACTACTCCGTTATTTATCTAGTAAAGAAGCGGAACAAGCACTCAAAGAAGCGCATGATGGGACATGCGGTGCACATCAGCCCGGTTCTAAACTCTGCGGCCGACTTAGGAGAATTGGATATTACTGGGCAACTATGGTAAAGGATGCAGTCGACTACGCCCGACGATGTCAAGTGTGTCAATTACATGCAAATTATATGCACCAGCCTCCTGAACATTTACACCCATCGGCGACATTGTGGCCATTTGAAACTTGGGGAATGGACATAGTGGGTCCCATTTTCCCACCTTCGGTTAAAGGGGACCGTTTCATTCTGACAATCACCGATTACTTCTTAAAATAGGCGGAAGCAGTTCCACTTAAAGAAGTAAAGACGAGTGATGTTATCAAGTTCATTAAACACCACATCATATATCGGTATGGTGTCCCAAGGAGAATAGTACACGATAATGGTCCTCAATTCGTTAGCAACGCATTTATCAAATTTTACAGCAAATTCGGGATTAAGAACGTTTCATCAACTGTTTATAATCCCACAGCTAACGGATTGGCCGAAGCATTTAACAAGACTATTATCAAAATCTTGGCGAAACTGGTGAAAACTAATAAGCGAGATTGGGACGACAAGCTCGGCGAAGCCCTATGGGCTTATCGTACAACGGTCCGCACACCGACGAAAGCAACCCCGTATTCCT
>BQKN01061643.1:43238-75506 GCA_022839385.1 Asparagus kiusianus | reverse complement strand
ATATACTATATCTATAATATATATATTATATATCGCTGTTCATGCTGCAGTAAATTACTGTAGCATTATATATATATATTACATATATTATAATATTATATATATAATATATATAATATTATATGATATTATAATAATATTATTTATAATATATTATATGTAATATGTAATATATTATATATATTATATATATAATATTATAATATATAATTTGTAGTATTCCAAATCCCAAAATATTGATGAAACAAACAAAATTTTACAAATTATAGTATTCCAAATCCCAAAATATTGATGAAACAAACAAAATATTACAAATTTTGGTATTTCAAATCCCAAAATATTGATGAAACAAACAAGATTTTAGAGATCCCAAAACCCATAAAAAATTTTATGGATTTCAAATTCTATGGTGAAATCCATATCCATAAATTTTGGGATCCAAAACAAACACCCCCTAAGTGGATATCCCACTTTGAGTTTCCTTTGCACCAGGAGATAGAATATAAAATTTTTTCTCTCTAATTTTGGGTTTATCTCTACTAACAAATAAAAGACCAGGAGATGGAATATAAAATTCTTAATCTCTGATTTTGGGTTTATCTCTACCAACAAACAAGAGACCAGGAGATGGAATATGAATTATTCTCTCTGATTCGGGGTTTATCTCTATCAACAAACAAGAGACCAGGAGATGGAATATAAATTATTCCTCTCTGATTCTAGGTTTATCTCTACCATCAAACAAGAGATTGAGAGATAGAATACACAATTCTTTCTTTATAATCTTAAGTTCATTTTTCTGCATAGGAAATGTAACCTACTTACATTTCAAAATCCATGTCTTTCACGCATGGGGGATGTTATCTCTATCCCTTACTAGAGATAAGCCTACATCTAACACATGTAGCCTACATATTTAGTATTGTAGTTTAAAGTCTAAAAGAGTTTAATTCTTTTAGCACAACATTATATGTGGAACAGATTTAGATAATTCACATACTAGCCCGATTCAAACGGTAGTCGGTAAAGACATATCAAATCCGTTGATGACTAAGGATTTGTCAAAAATCCTATAAGTATTATGGTTATTTATTCTAAACAAGAATGAGTAATCATAATAAAATATCAATGAGCAAAAGGGTTCACTATATTGACCAAAAGCGTTCAAACAAAGCTACAAATATATATGTTCTCAAATTACAAAAGTTTATATTGACGAATTTGATCTTCAAGTTTCGAAAGCTCTATCGCATAACCCTGTTCAAGCTCAGCTGTCAATTTAATTTTGAAAGCTTCTTCGTCAATACTTTGAAGTTCGGTAGCTTCTTATTCCTTTTTAGCAAGTATCTTATCCTGAAGATTCAGTTGCTGAAACAGGTTTTCTTCAACTTGAGTCATCTCCGCCAAATCAGATTCCAAAATTTCATGAGCATCCTTGGCCTTCACAAGTTGCTCTTCTAAGCGGGCTATCTCAGCTTGACTCGACTCTAAGTCCTGATACAGGTCGACCTTGGCTTGTGTTCTTTTAGCAACACTCACCCTGAGTTGTTTAGTACGGGCTTTTAGTTTTTGGAGTTCGAATTCAACCGATTTCTGAGAATCACGCCACACTTGCAACCTTGAGTCCATCTGAGAAGCAATATAGGAGGGTACGCCTTTGATACTGAGATCCTTCAGAAGTTCAGCATGTTGTTTGAAGTCGACGAAATAAGCGTCGATCGAATCGGCTAATTCATTATATCCTTCCTTTCTGATTCTCGATATGTAGCGATTAAGAGGTCTCTTAAAATTCTCAAAATATGATCCTTTGAAGAGAATGCGATCGACCATAGCGTTCAAAAAGGATATGAAGCCCTGGAGATCAGAGCAAATGATAGCCTTATCCGGGTCTTCGTCTGCCAATAAAGTTTGGATGTGATCTGATAATGATGAAGAAGTAGCCGCGAAGAGGACAAATAAGTCAGTACAAAATATATATGCACATACATAACAACGAACGGAAGCATACCAAGTTTAACAAAAGAGCCTTCAGCAGGACCTTGTTTACCCAATGGTGTTAGTCTAGCCTCCTGAACAACCAAAGTTGGTTCAGGAATGACAGCCTTTGACGTACCCACTACATCAGACGATTGCTCAATTAAGACCTCAAAGAACTTCGGGTCTAAGTTAATAGGCCTCTTGGGAGAGGATTCTGCAAACAAGAGAATCACAATGAGTATAATGGAATATTGATCAAAAATTTAAAACAAATGATTGATAAAACTCACCAACTCTAGTCACAACAGCTGCCGATGTACCGACTTCTTCAATTGAAATCGTTTTTGTTGCAACAGGACTAAGTTGGGGAGTGACATTAATTTCTATCATCATGGAGTCCACAGGAGTAGTAGGTTGAGATTCGAGAATTGATGATTGAAGATCAACTTCGGTTCCTGCCTATGACAAGAGGTCATGACCCTCGGGTTGATCAGACTTCCTAATGATTGTAGCTGTATCACTTCCAACAACTGGTCCTATAATTTGAATGCTTATATGATTACTTGAAAATAAAGTTAAAAAAAAAATATAAATACGGAGTTTACAGAACAAAGGCCTTACTCTCAGAAGGACCCGCTTCTATGGAACCAACTCCAACAGTTGATCTTGTGGCTGCATCAGAGGTTTTTTCCCGATAATAAATCGGAGATATACTGATGATCGCTATCTGAGAGATCGAGATCGAGGTTATGTTCGTTGAAGTCCTCGACCTCTGTTGCATGTGTGGCCTCTCCTCCGGCAGATTCTTTCATTACGGCATCTACAGAATATATTAGGTCATGAGTAACACACATACTTATATGAACTCACACAAAATAGAGACTAGATTTACCTTCATTAACCGGGACGGATCCGAGGGCTCCACTACTCGCACCCGCTTCTTTTAGTTTGACTAAAAGAAGACAAAGTGCACAAGTTATTAGAAGAGGCACGCGTTCTGGCTCATTCATCTTTCAAAATTGTCTTCCAAATGGAGAAAGATCAGTACCTGTATTTGAGGTCGATGGATCAACATCAGAAGCTATAGGAACACCCACAGTTTCATTTTTAAGCGCATCTTGCATTTGTTGAACGAAGCTGGATGCCTCAGCTTCCATACTACCGGGAGAAGCAATGTCAGCACGAAATTCTCCCTCTTCTTGACTCCCTACAAGAATTGAGTGTAAGATAAACCCGAGTATTAAGAAATATAAGAGCATTAAAGTGAAAATAAAGACGAATCTTTACCTTGTTCGGCTGAAGAAACACTGCGGTCAGATGTCTCCTCTAAAGCGGAAAGACGAACACGTGGCTTAGAGGCGGCCTTCTTCCGTCTTTTTAGTGGAAACGCTTCATCCTGGACCCCAGATCCTTCGTGACGATGTTTGGTGCATGATTTAGTTCTGGGAGGGACCTGGGTTTGAGCTTGAGCGGAAGATTGTGATCTTTGCCGACGAACAAGAGACACTGTATTTTCTTCATCCTCTTCATCTCCACTGAGGACCTCTACCGTCATCCGATTGGGATAAGTCATAACGACTCTCTCCCTCCTTCTTTTCGGAGCGTCTTGCGGTTGGGCAGGCGTAACGGAAGGGTTTACAAGTCCTCTCTCAAAGAAAGAATTAGGGAGACCAACTGCTTCCTCAGAACTTGAACCAGTCTCACCCGCTCCCTCAGAAGTTTCTGTTTCATCAGTATCAAACTCTTCTTCACTATCAGTTGGGCGGGCCGGTTCCTTTCCCTTTCTGGATGATTCGGCAGCCTCTTTCCTTCGGGGTGATAACATAGTTTCACGGGTCACTTCTGTTGTACGCCGCGGAACTGCCTCTTCTTCTGAATCCGATATCCTTCTATTCCGAGTGATGATATTGGCAGCTATCAGCCACTTGCAATAGAGGAAGGTCATCCGTAGAGGCGGCACTTCTAAGGGGAGATCGAACTCAACATTTGTACAACCAACAATACTCCAAAACCAAGCTCTCGCCCCATCAATAAGTCCACCTCGAACTCTAAGTTGACGGTTCGGGTTGCCGACATACAATTGGTCATAGCCAAACTGGCGAGCAAATCGACATGGAAAATAAGGTTCGATATAGCAAACATCTTTCACCCTAAACGCTAGATAACCAGGTCGAATGTTCATCAGCCATCTGAAGCACCTGACATCCAAAATGGTGTGATTCTGCTTGGGTTCTTCAGCATCCAATAAGGTCGTGTTGTACGTACCGGAGAATTGAGGGAAGCACAGAAAGAACTCCCAGCATTTGTGAACTTTGAATTGCCTCGTTATATCCATCCGCCGATGTTTGACCCATTTACAACCCTCAAGAGTCTGCAACAGAGGGAGGCTGGGATCTACCGTCTCAGGAGCCTCCATTAAATCTGGCCGGTGAAGTACCAACCAGGTCATCAGATAAGTGTAGGGTAGCTCCAGCTTCGGAACGGATACGTTGGCGGAGGGTTTCTTTCCCTCTTGAGTAAACACGGAAACTAATTGCCGTAATCCACTGTCAATAGCGGCCACCATGGCAGGAAACAAGGATAATTTGCGACCTGTAACTAACTGGACAGCTGGATACAACACTTCAATCGGCATAGCATCAGAGGGTTGATAGGGGAACGACACACCTTTCAGCCATAAAGCTAGAAAGCCGGCCAGCAAGGTAGTAGGATGGATCGGAACACCAGCTTACCACAAATAAGAACGGAATTTAGTACCATGAGGAAATCCATCTTCTGAGTGAGAGGTATAAGATTGTGCGTTCGTTTTCTCTAACAGCCGGTTGGTTTCATTCTAAGTCAAAGGAGATAATCCGCACACGTCTTCCGAACGATTCTCAAGGTTCTTGAACAAATAATCGGCAAATTGTTTCAAGCTAATCTGGGGAGATTTCTTCTTAGCTCTAGTCTCCATCTCAGCCATAGCTATATGATAATGACAAGTCAATTCCCTTAAAGTGTCGTGGGTCACAGTTGACCGATCTTTCATCTTATTCAACTGACTGACGGTTGGGAAGAATTCTTGATACGGGACATCACCTAGAGGCAAACCAGACACCTTCATCATTTCATGTAAAGGTAACCCGAGCTCCCTATTCTTGGTGAAGAATGTATTGATGTCAGGGTTGTAGATCTCGAACAAACAAAGGAAATGACTTACACTGATCTGCAAACCATACATACTGGCACGGATCGGGACTGACAACCCTAATTCTGCCAATTCTCCCCCCCAGCGATTCAATACATATCAGGTCATTCTGGTCCACCACTTGTCTCCAAAATAATGGACCCATCCATAACATCTGAAGTTCTGGTTGGGTAATTTCTTTCCTACTACAGCTAACCAATTCTTCACGGTATTTGCCTGTGCTGCCTTTTCATTCTGGGGTATATTATCTTGGCTTAAGACACCCGGATGAAGTCTTCGCACAGAAGCTCTGTCACTAGAACCCGGGGCGGCTTCCTTCCCAATAAAACCACAGTGAATACGCTCATGGTTCACGTCCAACTGACAAGTTTCTGAACTTTAAAAGTGAATGCTCCCGAGGAATCCAGGGCAGATACAAGAATAATGACCCGGTCCTATATAACCACTGCGCAGGTCTGCAAGAAACAATCTCCGGATCTTTTACAAAGTCACCAAACAAGAAATCTGGCTTCCGTATGTACTGATTCGAGTCTTGCTCTAAAATTAAAGTTGCGTCCGTAATTAACCGTCGCAGAATACGACAACTACCTCGCCGAATCAACTCTCTAGCTCCTTCGCTGTAGTCTGGCTTGAATTGGGGAGCTAATTCAATTAACAGAATCCCCTCATAATAAGAGTGGGTAGCACTACTTTGGCCCATAACCTCATCAGCAGTGAAGATTGCAGAAGGAAAATGGACTGATAAAGAAGACACACACATAAATTGTGTAAGAATAGTCCTAAAATTTTAGAGAAGGTAGTATATCTTACTCCATAAGATATAATCGCCACCTCATAACAGGTGCGGCGATTTTCTATCTACCACATGTATAAAAGAGATATGCGTTACTATGCACGAGCATTATAACGGCATATCAAAACCTTTCAACACACATGGGATGATACGAAATCGCCCCTGTATATTCTGAAGTGTGTTTTGTCCAAGCAAAACAAACACTTTCTAGCGTCGATCCCCTCAAAAGAGGATACCGGCTCTTCTCGAATGTATCTCAAAGGATGACAAACGAGGGTTTACATACAAATACGAATATTTATGTATGAAATTGACAAGATACGGTGTTTAAATTCGTGAAAGGGTGAAAGAAGTGTACCCCCATGCGAAGCAGCAACGAGATCAGCCCCCTCAGTAGTCTGAACAGTCAGACGACCCCGGGGAACTCGAGATCTACATGGCGACATAATGAAAATATAATCTACATCGAAATCCAACGAGAAAGTTAGGGTTTTGAGTACGGAATTGACAAAAATATCGCAACATACGCGTGCATGGGATGGAATTAAAGAAAAAGTTGAGACTTCAACAGTTAGAGGGAGAGCAAACCTAATAGAGTCCTTCAAAATCTGAGAAAAATCTCCCCAAACAAAAGCTCCACCCAAATCAGGGATGAAGAGAAGAAGAAGAGGCAGAAGACTGGCAGAAGATCGCCGGAAATCGCCCAAGAATCGCCCGAATTCGCTAGAAATTCAACGTGAAAAAAACATCGGAAAACCCTAAGTCGGGGTTTTATACCCCCGACTCAGCAGTCCGACATAATATTTACTGTCTCGGACAGCGAGATAGTATTCACTGTCTCACCATGTGGGACAGTATTAACTGTCTCGCAACGCGAGACAGAAAACACTGTCTCGCAACGCGAGACGGAAAATACTGTCTCGCAACAAAAAAAACCAGTATCAATTTGATGACAAAAGCCGAATTCACAAGTACAAATGCCAGCTTCGATTCAAGATCTCGACAATGGTTAAGCGATAAACGCAGTACCGGAGGAATATCAGCTATTCTACAAAGAACTGAATAGACTAAAGGATGAAGAGATCAAGAGTCGAAGCTATTTACGGATCCTTCTACATGATCTGCTCAACCAAGCATTGAAGGGATCGTAAGTAAAATCTATCTTATCCAAAGTATCTCAGACTCCTCTATAAAAGAATAAGTCTGGAATACTTTGGAGGGGGTATCTGTAGGCGTCAAAAAATACTGATAGATATCCAAACATAGAGAAGATCACCCAAAGGATCACATACAGTGTTTACTGTCTCGCTTGCGAGACAGTGTTTACTGTCTCGCAGCAAGACAGTATTTACTGTCTCGCTAGCGAGATAGTGTTTATTATCTCGCAGTGAGACAGTGTTTACTATCTCATCCAGCGAGACAACATTTACTATCTTTGCTAGCGAGACAACATATACTGTCTCAGCCAACGAGACAGTATTTACTATCTCGGCCAGCGAGACAGCATTTACTATCTCACACGCAAGACAGTTCTAAGACAGTTAAAGATTTGTTGAAATAACTACCATACACATGTCCATCAACTGCCAAAGAACGTGGGAAACATCATGGGCGAGAATTACGTGGATAACTGTCAAAATAACGGAGTTTGAAATGTGGGAAGACAGTTATAGTAGAAACTGCCAGGCAATTGGATTTTCCGAGACAGTAAACACTGTCTCGCAGCCTTAACTTCTTTACATGATCATATTTTTCAGGTAAGTGTCTCAGAGGCTATAAATACCCCCCTAGGGTTATTACTAACAAGGATCGAGTAAATTAGAGCAGAGAGAGCAGATAAAACAGTAAAACTTGAGTTCTTTGTGTGATTCCTTGAGATTCGAGCTTTGACTTGATCTTAAGAAGAGTGATCGTCTTACTTTGATAAGATATTCACTGATCTTTATTCTTGCTTCTAAACGAAGGAAGGATACCAAAGACCCTCACGAATCTGTGAATCGGTGGTCCACGAGTCAAAGCACTCCCGGCACAGGCAAAGTCCCACAAAACAAGAATCGATAAACGATTTTTGTGTTATTTTCTTAAAAGTTATAATTTTCTTAATTTTTCATTATAATTCATTGTAAACGACCGAAGTTTAATGGAATCATCAATGGAAATGACCTTTGAAGGAAACACACATAACTGGATTGAATAAAACTTGAAGTAGCAATACGAAGATCAGTGAGCATTATGTAGAGATGGTGGAGTGTGCTATTGTATGATGATAGCTAATTGCTCTGAAAATTTCAATGGCGTACTCAAGGTGCCCATGCTATGCCAATTCAAGCATTGGTTGCAAGGACGTTTTATAGATTAAACATATACTTTAATAAGAGATGTGATGATGGTGCAAATTGGACAACAAGTTATACTCCAAAAAATGAGAGTATTCTACAGAAAAGGATTGTGGCCATAAGATCATGTAGAATTACTCTATTCAACAAATTAAATGTGGACAATGTAATCAATTGGGCCATAATAGGCCTCGTTGTCCATCAAGAACAAGTACAAAGCAATTAATTAGTAATATATTTTCTATCTCTATTGTCATTGTCGTTATAGGCTTATTCATTATTATAATCTTATTGATTCTACATGAACTAGTGAGTTAACAATTATATGTACATGTATATACACATGCTTCCTGGGCCGGTAAGTGATGAAGTACTCTATGATCAGTCACGACATTAAAGCATATGATGAAGCCCTGACAAGACATTTAGTTTTTTATAGAGGAGAGCTCGACCAGATGAAAATTTATCAGGTATCAAAATTTTAAATTTAAGTCAATTTAAGCTAGTTACTAATGATAATTTATTTTTTGTAGTTCGAGTGGCAGCCATACGACACTTTTCTACATCGTCTACCACTAATTTGCATGGAGGGACAAGGTATAGGGAGAGTCAAAGTTCCTCTCATTTGCTTTGAAATTATGGAGATGTACGTGTCGGATCGCGTGCTTAAGCAGTTTGGTTTCGCATAGCACACTCCACAATTAGTAGAAATAATAGAAAGAAAGGCGTCAAAGGGCGGGAATTAGATTGACTGGCCACTTGTGAATAATCAATACATTGCTAGATGGAATGATCACCATTTGAGCATCGTCGAGCATATTTATCCTCCAATGGAGGAAATTGATTATATAAGATGGTATTAGGAGATTACTAGAAGATGGATAATCACTGATACCACGCCTCAAGTTGATGAAATCGAGATACGTTCCTAACAAGAAAGATACGTACCAAAGGGTGTAGATGAAAGAGAATGGGTAAGTAAAATGCATAAATCTAAATAGTTTTTTTAATCCATTAACTTTTGGTTGCTTATATATATAATTATATCTTTTTACGTGAATGTAGATAGACGTTATGGATGAGATAGAGGGGATTGCAAATGAAGGCATAACTGTAGGATCTGAAATAGATACACTAGAACACTAGAGGGGGTGAATAGTATTCTTTTAAAATTTATGCAAAGTAGATTATAAATTGCAAAGAAAGAATGACAATCTCAGAAAATGAACATCACAAACACAAGCATGTATACAGGTTCCACCTCCCCGGTGTACATTCAATCCCCAAGCAAATCCTGCTTTAGAGTTTTCACTATGATTTTGAATAAACTTACAAAATCAAAAGCAAACTTGACCAATTTGTAAGACCATGCAAAATACAACCCAATTGACAAGATCATGCCAATTGCCATCCAATATCTAAACCAAGAGATCAACCCTTCTCAAACCCGAGAGAAATCCTTTTTGAATCAAGAACACAATTGATCCTATAAGCCTTGAATGTGTAGTGAAGTGCAGCAGTGACTTAGGATTCTTTTAACTCTTTGAATATTACCTATACAATCTCTAAGAATGATTGAAACCAAGGCAATATCAGAAACTCTCTTTTTCTAAACACTTAGCATGAAAATCTGGATAACTAGAGAGTAAATATGCACAAATGTTTGATCTTATGTGTATGAATTAGTTGTGCAAATTTCTGAACTTATAGCCTATTTATAGCCCTTGAAAAGATAAGCTTTCAACCCCTAAAAACGTACACAAAACTGCTATAAACAGTCACTTATTCAAAACCTAAAATCTGAAAAAACTGTATCTGTAGTCGACTATAAGTCATAGTAGTCGACTACACTGAGTCTAAACAGATTCTGTGAAGTCAGAAAATTGCTTAGTAGTCGACTACAAGGCATAGTAGTCGACTACACTGTAAACTCACAGATTCTGGAATTTTCTTTTTAGTATTTTGACTGTAACTTTCTCATCCGATATCAGAATGAGGTGATTTAAGATTTGTTGGAAAGCTCTTGAAGAGACCTACAACTTTGATCTTTTGAGTTTTTCCAGATTCTAATTTTTAAGGGATATAAATGATATGTTTTAAGACTTAGTCAATATCTATAAACTCTAATGGCTAACATAGGGGATTTTTATTGTTAATCAACACACAAAGCATATGCTAGTGTGTTCTAACACTATGTGTGTGCATGTGTGTGAGTGATCAAGGCTTGTACAAATTTCTAAGCAAAGAAAATATAAAATTATATTTTGACAATAAAATATATCTTTTTCTTTGCTTCATTTTGCCTTGAACTCATCTATGTCTTGAGTATCTCTTTGAATATAATTGTTGATATAGCTCTGATACTGCAAAACAAATGTTAACACATAATACACACAACATATAATATTTTTTATCATCAAAATAAACTAATCTTGGGGTCAAGATTCCTAATAATAACTACTGCAAGAGGCGATTCAGTACATGTATCAGTATTGCAGGGGATAGTGGGAGGGTTCGTAAAGCTCTTCATCGAACTCATGAGGATTAACATGATGGGCACAAACGGATGGCACATGAGGAGGAAAGGATATATGCGCGCCAACGAAGACGAGTTGAATCTTGCTCTCACGACAATAAAGCTGGTCCGTCACATCCCCACACACAACAGGAGAGGGAGCACGTACAAGCTCAAATCGAAGGAGGACACCGACGATCAGAGTGGGTACGAAGAGGGAGACAATGAGGGAGGGGTGGACTTTTAGGTTGCATGTCATAGTTTATTAGTTTTTTTGTTTAGACTAAATTTGTCGTATGAATAGACTTGATAGACTTAATATATTTGGATTTGTTTGGACTATTTTGTCGTATGGATATGTATATGACGTAGTTATTGTGTTGTGAGGTTGTGGATTCATTAAATGTGTTTTTATCCAGTGTTTATTTCTTAAAATTTATAAGTATATAAATATTATATTATATAATAATTATATGAAGTGGATGTTATGTTTTTTAGCCCAAACAGGTCCGCCAAACAATGTATATGGAGCGATACAACCCTGTGCATGTTTTGTGCACGTTTGGGCTGTGCCTAACAAATCCATGGGACTACTAGTCTTGTGGATTTGCTGGGCGAGAAGCTCCACATTTTGCGTAGTCTCCGCTTAACGCAGGAGACTAGTAGTCCCGTGCGTTTTGTAAGGGGCACCAGCAAACCCACTGAACTAGTAGTCCCGTGGGTTTTCTGTGGTCACTTTAGTGGCCGCTGATTGGCTACTAAACATAAATGACTACTAGTCCCGTATGTTTTGGATTCCCCTTTTGCGAAACCGACCTCTAGTTGACCAAAAAGATGTTGGTTTTGCTAATTATTTAGCAAAATTAGGCTTTTTTGAAAAAATCCCCACTGCTAGCCATAGTAGCGAGTGAGCCTCATTCGCGCTGTCTCAGGGATGAATGCCCCTATAATGCCCCTGTAGGGTACATGTCCTTACCACAGCCGCGAGTGAACCCACTCACCGTTGTGGCTAGACTTGACCGTAGCCGTAACTTGAGAAAATGGACCCAGGCTAGGCGAATGGCTTCTCATACTAAGATATGAGTAGACCATGTTTTTTGAGGAGATGAAGAGCATTTTTTTTAGCATTAATTAACACAAAAAAGATCCTCGTTTGCTTGCTTAGAATTAACAACAATAGCCAACAATAATGCACGATTCTATAATTTGCTCGACTCGAGTTTCGCTGAGATATTGGAGTAGAAATACTAGACGTGAGTGGTCACCTTATTAACAAAATGAATATCTTAAGAGCTTATTTATTTATCAAATTGTGGCCTTGTATCAATTTTTTTACTATTAGAATTTAGGGGTACCAAAGTGAATAAAGAGTGATTATTATATTATTAACTTCGCAAATTCTTGGCGTCCATCATTAACTTGGAGGGCCAATGCCTATCGTAAAGAAGAAAAAGAACACAAAGAAGGCGTAGAAATAAAAAAGATGGTAAAGCATGATAATTACCCTCCTTATTTTAGAAAACCGCGACTCACTCTCATTTATCGGCAGTAGAGAACCAAATAAAATAGGGTGAGTATAATACTCCGAGACGAGACTTTTACCGTGTCGGAAGCGGGGACCACCAAGCCTCTCGAGTCCTTCTCATTTCTTTTCTTTCGTAAACAAAGGGACCCATTTTCCTCTTTTCGTTAATTTTTTTGGGTTATTTTCATTTATACCTCTTAAATTATAGATATTTGCAAAAATATTTTTATATCTTAATATTTACAAAATTACCCCTCAAATCATCGTATTTGTTAAAACAAATTAGCCATTGAATCAACAAATCATCAAGACGGTGCTAAAAGTTTGACTATTTCATTGATAAAGTTTACATTATGATTACAAATTAGTTTATCAAAGCTGACAATTGATTACACCGAGGGTAATTTTCTTCAAAATTGATGATTGATGGATAGTCTTGTAAACAAAATACCCATGATGATGTAAGGGGTATGCATGTAAATGAACCCTTATTTTTTAAATTTATTTAATATTTTTTCCTTAATAATAAAACTCCTAAAGCGATCAATCCACCAAACACGACCTTGCTCCTCACAAGAAATCAAAAATCATTGCTCGAGAATTCTAATCCCTAGGGTTTCACTCACCAACCTCCCCCCTTTGACATTGCAGAGAGCACTGAATCTCCAACCCGGGAGAAATTAGGGTTTCTCGGAGAAGGGGATGAAGGTTTTGGTGGGGAGCCCTGGGACAGTGAGCGGATTGGCGCTGAGATTGGGGCAATGTCTCTTCGCTGGGGCTTCGATTGGGGTCATGGTGTCTGCTCTAGGGTTTTCCAACTATACTGCGTTCTGGTAACAGGAATCCCCCTCTTTCCGCTTCTAAAGTTTTCTTCTTGTTTCGGTTTCTAGCGTTCTTGGTTTGGATTATGAGGTAGCTTTGATCTGGATAGGGATAATTTTGGGAATCCGGAAGGGGCAAAGCGGTGGTATCATCAAAATTTCATCTTGGTGATGTTAGCAGAAAGAGTTTTTTATAAAATAAACGAGGGCGGTGTAAAAGAAGAATGTGTTCATGGAGCTCATTAGCCAATGCTTCTATAAATTTGTTAGAGGGAACTGTATGTATACCATGAAAGCTTTGGTTAGTTAAGATAGATGAGGTGTGAGCTGGCACGTTTAGGATGAATTAGGCAATCTTGCTAAATTCTGAGGTTTTTACTGGGGAAAAAACCCCCCTCTTCAAGGGATCACTGCTGCTGTTAAGACTGATTAACTTGTGAAGGCAGAAGAAAACTTTGGGGACCCTATTGTGTAAAATTATTTCCAGAGGAAGTCTCTCCAAGAAGTATAAATTCATGCCCGCTTTTAGCATGAGGCAGAACATGCGTTTTGAAATCAATAATAGAAAATGAAAAAGGACTAAGGAGGAACCATATTGATAGTTGCATAAAACCCGCATTATTTTGTAATTTTTGTTGATAATCCTGTGACATTGAAATGTCACGTGGATTGCTGAATGGCATTGGACATACATCTTGCCCTCAACATTGATCCGGTATTTCCAATTTGGTGCTCTTCTTGGGTCTATTCATCTAGAGAATTTATCTTACATCTCAATCCATCTCCTTGTGTTGGGAAACATAGTTGAATTAAAATAGCAACAGGAGTTAATGATCTTGCTAGATGGTGGAGAAAAGCCATCAGGACCAAGAATGCCATTGATTTGAAGCAAATTGCACAGTATGAATGAAATCAAGATAGGACTTTCTGCACGAAACTTGATTTAGTTCCTCATATGAAACTGTCAAATCCCAAGCCATGCATTTGTCTTATGTTTCACAATGAGGTGTTTTAAAAACCTCCCACTGATTGTCTTCAAAGCCAGAACTAGTGGTAGACATCACTATTTGCATCCATCAATATACCTATTAAAATTTCCCTATTCTCTCTATATGATTAAGCCAAGTAGCATGCTAAAGCAACAAGAGGGCTACACTGTTCAGCCTGACAGTGGTCTTACTTTTCTCATCTATTAAGAAAACTTGACCATTGTTTTCAGCGAAAGTCGTTTCCATTGATGATTCTATTAAACTTTGATCGTTTACAACGAATTACACTTAAAAAAATTGATAAGATTACAACTTTCGAGAAAATAACACAAAAATCGTTTATCGACTGCCGCTTGTCCACGTCAGCACACGTTCTTTTTCTGATATGTCGCCACGTGGACCTTGAAAATCATCGTATAACTGTCTTTTTAACCGTTGTGGCAGCTCCCTGTAGTTTGCACTTCATCATGGACTAACGCGCAATAGGCGCGTCACCATGGACTGCCGCGCCTAAGGCGCATCACCATGGACTGCCGCTTCTAAGGCGCGTCGTTATGGGCTGCTTGTCGGTGTATTTTGTCGTTGCATGTACATTGTTCTCTTCTCAGTCTTGAGTTGTGTTTGGATATCTATGAGCATTTTTGACGCCTACAGATACCCCCTCCAAAGTATCTCAGACTCATTCTTTTAGAGAAGAGTCTGGGATATTTTGGATATGATAAGTTTTCCTTGCAATTTCTTCAGTACTTTGTTGAGGAGATTACATGGAATAATCTATGAACAGCTTCAATTCTTGAACAGCTTCAATTCCTGAACAGCTTCAATTCCTAACTTCTTCATCTTTTAGTCTACTCAGTGCTTTGTAGAATTGCTAAAATTCTTCCGGTGCTGTGTTTATCGCGTGGTCGTTGTCGAAGTTTTGAATTAGAGCTGCCGTTGCAGAATGGAGGAATAGTTTATACTCATATACCCTATTGGAGTGTTCGGGAAATAGTTTAACCTCATATACCCGTTGGGAGGTTCAAGGAGATGCAGTTTATACTCATACTCATCGGAGTGTTGGGTATCCATTCTAAATACAATGGGAAGTATACATATACGAATACGCTTGTCAATTGTTGCACGCTACCGCGTCAGTGATGACTGTCGCGCGCCAGCGCGCCAGTGTAAACTGCCTCGCTACAGCGCGACAGCGTCGACTGTCGCGCATTAGCGCGGCAGCATAGACTGTCGTGCATTAGCGCGTCAGCGTCGACTGGCGCGCTCGAGCGTTGGCCAGTCGGGTTTATAAGACCGACTCTGGGCCTTTTCGGGTCATTCTTCCCCGCTCTTCTAGGTTCGAAACTTTCTTCAAAACCCTATAAAAGGATTCTTAAGCCTTTTCCCCTCCTCACCTCTTTATATTTCAGTGATTCTTGTGCAAACAAGATCTAGGGTTTCGTGTGTTCTTCTTGATTTTCAAGCTTCTCTTTCGATTCTTCGACTCTCCAAACTCGGTTCTCTTTGACCTCTGGTAAGACCGAACCCCTCTGCTGTATTCTAGGTTTGTTTTGCCTTTTCAACTTGAGATTACACCCTGAAACCCTAACTTTAGTGTTGTTTGGACCAGTTTCACTATGTCTCCCAAGAAATCCAGAATCTCGAAGGGAAAATCTGCAGCCCAGGTGTCTGAGGATGTCGAGGCCGCTGCTACATCGTTTGGGGTAATCTTTTAGCTTCTTTTCTGTTTAAAATCGATGCTTTTGCTTATATAACCTCGTTTGTCTCCTTTGAGAGGCATCCGGGAAGAGTTGACATCCTCCTTCGAGGGGATTGACGCTATAAAATACATATCTTGTTTGATCAAGACGTACCACAGCCGAGATGCGAGTTTTCCCCAAACTCGTGGCTTTTTGAAGCCATCGGCCAGTGCTCAGCTACCGCGGCAGCACGTACTGCCACGGCTAAGCGCGACAGCATACACTGCCGCGGTAATGCGCGACAGTAAACACTGCCGCGGCTACTTAGAGCAGTGAGTTGTGCTCTTTTTAGCCTTTTTTTATTTAATTGTTTTCCAACTTTGTCTGCAGTCCACTTTTCTTCTGTGGTCTTTTCTGATAGAGAAGACCCAGGCCAGAGTAGTATTCTTCATGCTTCTTTCAACGGCGATTTTCTGGTCAGAGAGGCCCGTCAGTTCAATGAGAGTTGTGATGATAATATTCCCGAACTGGTTCGTGAAGGAAGTCGTCGTACGTTGCGTCAACTGTTGACCGACTCGCCTTTAACTTCCATTCGAGATTCCACCGAGCCGTTAAAGAAGCCTGATTATTTGTTCGGGGATTCGATTGAAGATCCGGATAATATTTGCTGTGGTCCTGAAGCTTGGTTGAATGAGCACGAAGGGGATTTCTTGTTCCTTCCTCCATTTCCTCGACAGTACTCGATTCTGCAATTAAGGAATTTAACCGTTTCGAGGAAGATATCGTGGCACTTGACAGATGACCATGAACGCCTCCATTACGAGTTCATTGGTAAAGATATTAGCGCTCCTGGCTCCAGTGGTCGGCATACTATTCGTGGTCTTCATCCCGGGGTACTTGGACCAGATAGTGGGTTTCAGAATGAACTGATGATAAAGGCTAACACTGTAAAGAATAAGCTTGCTCGGATCGGTAGAGAGTTCCCCCTCCCGAAGTTCAGATGTTATGGATGGGTCCACTCGCTCCCAGACAAATGGTGGTCTAGGATGACCAACTACGTACTCAATCGTTGGGGTCAAGAGTTAGCGAACTTAGGATTATATATTCCAATCCGCGCTAGCATGCATGGTCTCCCTATAAGTGTAGATCACTTCCTCGTCCTGTTCGAGTCTTATAATCCAGATACCAATACATTCTTCACTAAGTATGGGGAATTAGGGTTTCCTCTCCACGAAATGATGAAAGTATCAGGATTGCCATTGGAGAATACTCCTTACCAAGAATATTTTTCCAACAATCGTCAGCTTATGAAGATGAAGAAGGCTGGTTCTGCTGCTTATGACATTCTCTGGGAATTAACTTGCCATTACCAAACAGCAATAGCTAGGATCGAGGTAAAGAGTAAGAAGGCAGCTCAAGTCAGTCTGAAGCAGTTCGCCGATTACTTGTTCCAGAATCTCGAAAGCTCGACTGGTGAAGCCGTTTGTGAATCACCCACCTTGACTCCTTCGGATGTTAACAAGTTAATTACAAAGATCAATGCTCAGTCTTATACGACCGGATCATCCGAAAGTGGTTTTCCGAGGGGGACAAAATTCAGGACTTTTTTGTGGGAAACCACAAAGAGGATGAAGCCTAAGACTCTCCTCTCCGGCTATTTGGCTATATGGTTAAAGAGGTGTGTAGTGCCGCATCAATCTTCAGATGCCCTTCCTCTCGAGGTTCTCTTTCCAGCTGTCCAATTAGCTATCGGAGGTAGGCTATCTTTACTCTCTGCCATGATTGCTGACATTCATAGCGGTCTGCGCAATTTAGCCAACACTTTTACCAAAGTGGGTGCTGAGCCTTCGAGTAAGATTCCCATGTCAAGAGTTGAACTACCATACATATATCTGATGGTATGGTTGGTCCTCCACCGAACCGACATGATGTCAGCTTCCGATGTATCCGATCCAGAAATTCCTCTGCTGCAGCTTTTAGAAGGATGTAAGTGGTTGAATCCTTCCCGACAATGGTCTGACAGGGTAAGGCAGTTCAGGAATGCTAAATGTTGGGAGTTTTATAAATGTTTCTCCCGATTCTCCGGTGCGTATAATGACATGCTCATTGATGAGGAAATGCCTGGGACCAGTAGGACTTCTCTCAACATGGGTAGTTTTCACTGGCTTGTGAATATTCGACCAGGCTACAATGTTTTTCGGTCAAGAAACATATGCAGAATCGAGCCTTACTTTCCTTACCGATTTGCGTGACAATTCGGCTATGACCAACTATATGTCGGGAATCCGAATAAATGGCTAACGACCTGCGGAGGCCTTATCGACGGAGTACGAGCCTGGTTTTGGAATGTTATTGGCTACACAGGAGCTCAATTTAGCTTACCCGTCGCTGAGCCCGATCTTCATACAACTTTTCTCTACTGCCGGTGGATTTTAGCCGCCAACATGCCCGTTACGAAGAAAAAGATTTCTGAACTAGAAGCTGAAGCCGTGGTCCGCAGAGTTATACCTTCCAGGAGAGGAAAGTGACCTGCTACATCTTCTCGCAAAGGAAAGCAAATAGCTGATTCCGAAGAGAGTGATGACTTTGAAACATCTAGTGAGGAGGATGAGACCAGAGGTCAAGCAGGGGCTGACATTCCTCTTTCTCCCGTAGCCCACAGAACTCGTCGGGCTTCTTCACCCCAATCACCAGGTGTTCCTTCAAAAGGCATACAAATGAAGGAAAAGAACATTCCTTTGTCGTCTGCCAACAAGATGACTGTTAGATGGCCTGCGCGGGACGAAGAGGAAGAAGAAGAGGAAGAAGATGTCACTCCGCTCATTAGCAGAAAGAGATCCCGCTCTCCTGCTTCTTCCGAAGCTCAACCCCGCCCTGCTCAAGGAACTGAACTGCGCACCAAATTTCGTCACGAAGACTCCGAAGTTCCAAGAGATACTCGTTTACCAAAGAGGATTAAGAAGACTGCCCACCGACAACGCAAACTTCCTCCTCTATCTGAAGATGAATTCACCCAAGACCCTCCGGTTGACGAGGGAGGTAAAATCTCATTCTTGTCTCTTTTTTACTATTTTATCTTCGAATATAGAATCTTATTTATTCTTTTGCTATTGCAGTTGAGCCAGAAGAAGGAGAAATTATGCCTGAGCCTTCTTCTCCTGGTTTAATGGATGTTGATGAATCAAGCTTCACTCAACAAGTACACAGAGCGATGAGTGAAGAACCCATCAGTATGGGCACCACCGCTCCTCCAGTTACCGCATCGGCCTCACCAACCACTGAGACAGGTACAAATGTTTTTTCATTTGGAGGACACTTTCGGGAAATAAATGACTCGGAACATGTTCCTCTCCTACTAACTTGTGCGCTTTATCTTCTTTTAGTTAAACTAAAGGAGGTGAGTGCGAGTAGTAGCGCTGCTGATCCTGCAAAATCACTGAAGGTAACCTTAGTCTTCTTTGCTTTGATTCCTTCTTACTCCTACATATGTACCGACGGGTCTTTCTGTTTAATAGATATTCCCACCGGTGAGCCAGGAGGCCAAGAAATTACTCACGATGTGGAGATTGGAGACTTCAATGAACATGCCTTCAATCTCGATATTTTTGAAGATGACCACCAGCGCATCTCCGATCTACTGTCAGCTCCAGATCCGGCTGCTACCGCAGGACCAATACTAGAGTTGGTTCCACTGAAGTAGGCACATCAGAGGGTATGTACTTTCGAACTTAAATCTTCAACTAAGCTCTTATTTCCCATTTTAATGACTAAATAAGAACTTTAGACGTAGGACCAACGAATGAAGTTAATGCGTCTACTATCATTGGTGCATGCGATCAACCTGAAGGCCTAGGTTTCCTGTTTTTGATAGGCCCCCCGGTTGGAGTTGAACCATCAACTATTGTTCCTCCGACCTCTGATGCTGTCGAAACTGAGCCTGTTGCGACTTCTGACCCCACTCCAGTTGTTCAAGAAGTTGGAGGGTCGAAGGCTACTGTGGAAGAACAATTTACTGCAACTTCTGCTCAACTTGATACGTTTCGCCTTTAACGTATTTTGTAGTTGGATTCATACTGGTAGAACATTTATTCATCTCTTTCTCGTTTATAGAACTTGTTTCTCAAGGATTTGTCGATTTAGACTCGAAGCCATCAGAAGCTGCAATTGAACAACAGTCTGATGTGGCGAATCTACCGCCAAGAATTATTTCTGAACAAACTTCGGTTGCTGTGGAGCGTGTCCTAGCGTCGACAAGTCAAGGTAATCAAGCCATAGAATTTCCTGTTGAATTTGGGATAATCCTGTTCGTCGCTATATATGCGCATATATATCTTGTACTGACTTATTTGTCCTTTTCGCAGCTCCATCATTATTAGATCACATCCAAACTTTATTGGCAGATGAAGACCCGGATAAGGCTGTCATTTGCTCTGATCTCCAGGGCTTCATATCCTTTTTGAACGCTATGGTCGATCGCATTCTCTTCAAAGGATCTCATTTTGAGAATTTTAAGAGACCTCTTGATCGCTACATATCGGGAATCAGAGAGGAAGGATGTAATGAATTAGCCGATTCGATCGACGCTTATTTGGCCGACTTCAAACAACATGCTGAACTTCTGAAGGATCTCCGTATCAAAGGCGTACCCTCTTATGTTGCTTCTCAGATGGACTCAAGGTTGCAAGCGTGGCGTGATTCTCAGAGATCAGCTGAGTCCGAACTCCAAAAATTAAGGACCCGTGTTAAGCAGATCAGGGTAAGTATTGCCAAGAAGGCACAAGCTAAGATTGACCTGCATCAGAATCTAGAGTCGGGTCAAGCTGAGATAGACCGCTTGAAGGAACAACTCATGAAGGCCGAAGACGCTCAGGAAGTTTTGAAGTCCGATTTGGAAGCGTTGATTCGCACCGAGTTTAATATATCCCAACAGCTGAATCTTCAGGATCAAATACTCGCTGAAAAGGAGCAAAAGGTTATCAAACTTCAAAGTATTGACGAAGGAAATTTCAAAGCTAGCTTGATAGCTGAACTCGAACAGGCTTATGCGATAGAGCTTTCAAAACTTGAAGATCAAATTCGTCGCTATAAGCTTTTGTAATTTGAGAACATATATTTTTTACAGTTTTGTTTGAACGCTTTTGATCAATATAGTGATCTCTTTTGTTCATTGATATTTTATTATGATTACTCATTCTTACTTAGAATAAATAACCATAATACTTATAGAATTTTTGGCAAATCCTCATCCATCAACGGATTTGATATGCCTTTACCGACTACCGTTTGAATCAGGCTAGTATGTGAATTATCTAAATTCGTTCCACATATAACGTTGGGCTAAAAGAATTAAACTTTTTTAGCCTTTAAACTATAATATTAAATATGTAGGCTACATGTGTTAGATGTAGGCTTATCTCTAATAAGGGATAGAGATAACATCCCCCATGCGTGAACGCCATGGATTTTGAAATGTAAATAGGTTACATTCCCTATGCAAGAAAATGAACCCAAGATTATAAGGAAAGAATTGGATATTCTATCTCTCAATCTCTTGTTTGTCGGTAGAGATGAACCCAAAATTGGAGAGGAAGAATTTTATATTCTATCTTCTGGTCTCTTGTTTGTTAGTAGAGATGAACCCAGAATCGGAGAGGAAGAATTTTATATTCTATCTCCTGGTCTCTTGTTTGTTGGTAGAGATGAACTCAAAATCGGAGATGAAGAATTTTATATTCTATCTCCTGGTGCAAAGGAAACTCGAAGTGGGATCTCCACTTAGAGAATCTAGATTGGTTTGAATAATCCTAACTGGTATAAGGTTTGATTATCCAATTCAAAAGTGAACCTTTCGTTCGCAAAATGAATCGAAAGGAGATTTTGGTTGTGGTCCTAACTGTAGTAAGGTTTGACCAAGTGGGAGTTTTGAGACGATCCTAACTGTAGGAAGGTTTGATCGCTCGATTTGTGGACCTCTCGTTCATTAAAAGAATCGAGAGGGGATTTTGGTTTTGAGTCTTAACTGTAGTCAGGTTTGACCAAGTGAGGAATAGGAGTGGGGTACAAATAACAATGAGTTTGTTGACTTGTACGAATTACTCAATGGGAAATTTTGAAGTCAAACACAAGAATTTAACACGAACTGATTCGGCGACTGATAACCTGAATTTTAACATTGTATCATAATTTCAGCATTGGGAATGCTAGAAAACAGATACAACGGGAGTTTGAAGGATTTTAATCCATGACTGATTTTGATGGACCTACCGTCAGTCAATTTGATCGGTGGGGGTTTTGGCGAGTGGGGTTATGAATCATCGAGTTTCCCCTTCCATGATCGCATTACGGGGTTTTGTGAGGAAAGATTAGCTGTCATTGAATCTCATCTCAACAAAAGCAGTAAAAGAAATCTTAATCACTTTTATAATAATTAAGAATGGATTATTTAAATGATCAGCTTTTATTTAAGACAATCAACTGATCTCGGGTTATCCCGAAATATCCTATACAGGATTCTCTAGGAACTTCCCGTTTTGCATAGGTTATCCTGAACATATTACGGATAATATTTTTTCAGGAACTTCCCATTTATTGGTATCATTAATTTGTTGCCATCCTGGGTAATCAGGCGATATGCACCGTTTGAATAGACTGTTTCTATTACGAACGGCCCTTCCCATTTGGGTTGGAATTTTTCTTTCTTCTTAGAATTGAGAATCATAGGTCTTCTAACGGCGAGAACCAGATTTCCTTCTTTAAAACTTCGTCGTTGGACCTTTTTATCGAAAGCCCAGGAAATTCTAGCTTGATAAAACTCGATATGTTGCTGAGCTTTCAAGCATTTTTCATCTAACATCTCTAATTCTTCGAGACGTTTCTGGTGATTTTCTTCCGTCGTCATTCCTGTTGCGAGAGCGATACAGAGGGAAGGAATTTGTATTTCTAAAGGTAGGACAGCTTCGCATCCATATGTTAAGGAGTATGGGGTTGCTCCCGTTGGCGTACGGATAGTCGTACGATAAGCCCAGAAGGCTTCGCCGAGTTTGTCGTCCCAATCTCGCTTATTGGTTTTCACCAGTTTTGCTAAAATCTTGATAATGGTCTTGTTGAAAGCTTCGGCCAATCCGTTAGCTATGGGATTATAAGCAGTTGATGAAACGTCCTTTATTCCGAATTTACCGCAGAATTTGATAAATGCGTTGCTAACGAATTGAGGACCATTATCGTGCACTATTCACCTTGGAACACCATGCCGATATATGATATGGTGTTTAATAAACTTGATAACATCACTCGTCTTTACTTCTTTAAGTGGAATTGCTTCTGCCCATTTCGAGAAGTAATCGGTGATTGCCAGAATGAAACGGTCCCCTTTAACCGAATGCGGAAAAATAAGACCTACAATATCCATTCCCCAAGTTTCAAATGGCCATGACGTTGCTGACGGGTGTAGATGTTCAGGAGGCTGGTGCATATAATTTGCATGTAATTGACACACTTGATATCGTCGGGCGTAGTCGACTTCATCCTTTACCATAGTTGGTCAGTAATATCCAATTCTCCTAAGTCGGTCGCAGAGTTTAGGACCGGGCTGATGTGCACCGCATGTCCCATCATGCGTCTCTTGGAGTGCTTGTTCCGCTTCTTTATCGGATAGACAACGGAGTAACAGACCATCGTACGACCGTCGATACAGCATTTGTACTGTAGCGTTGTAGTAAAATCTCGGCGCTCTTCGCCGAATCGAATCCCTTTCTCTTACATCTTCAGGTAATATACCATGTAGGACGTAATCGATAATAGAAAAACGCCAATCTCGAACTTCGGGTTTAACTCTTGTTGAGTATGCTTCTTTAGCAATCGAATCGTAGATTGGAACAATAAGCTGGTGAGTCCTCACTGTAATTAATTGCTATGTTTCGGGAGGTTGAGTCAAAGATACCGACAATGTCGCCAATGCGTCTGCATATGCATTTTGGAGACGTGGAACGTACTCGATGAAAAATTCTTCAAACGAGTTTGCTATCTCGATGGCAACCTGGTGGTATGGAATCAGGTCCCGATTTCTGACTTCATACTCTCCTCGTATCTGATTAACTACCAATTGAGAATCCCCAAAAGCTTCAAGGTATTCGACCCCCAGTTTTTTGGCAAAATTAAGTCCAATTATCAATGCATTGTACTCAGCCACGTTATTAGAGCATGGTTCGGTCACTGAGTATGCTCTAGGTAAGACATGCTTTTTCGTAGAAACTAAAACGACCCCACTCCTGAGGAGATTTTAGAACATCCGGGCATGCTCGCCACATTGGTTGCGTGGGAAGCCCCATTGAAGTATAACTGCCACACTTGTTGATGTGAGGTGGTATTAACTTCGTGAGTTTCATCTGGTAGATCGTCGTACTATTCAACTACATCTTTTGTAGGGTTTTCCGTCAGAAGATCGCAAATAGCTCGTCCCTTAACTGATTTTTGTTGCTTGAAGTATAAATCATATTGTGATAAGAGTAAAGCCTACCTGGCTAGACGCCAATTTATGGAGGCCGGTTGGGTCATGAATACTCGGATTGGGTTTATGTTAGAAATGACGTAAATTGTCTGTCTAACTAAATAATGTCGCATTTTCTGGATTGCAAATACTAAGGCAAGGCATTCTTTCTCGATCATCGGATAACGAGATTCAGCTCCTACCAGTGTGCGACTCAGATAATACACCGCTTGTTCGTGACTGTTATCGTCGTCTTGTGCAAGTAATGCACTTAACGAATGGCTCGTCGCTTTGACATAAATCAAAAACAATCTGCCCGATTTCGGTGCAACGAGAATAGGTGGATTCGCTAGATATGTTTTAATATCTTCGAATGCTTTCTAACATGTTTCATCCCAAATGAACGACACGCATTTCTTTGTAAGTTTAGAGAACGGTTGACATTTTTCGGACAGATTTGATATAAACCGACGGATATATGCCAGTCGACCTTGCAGCCCTCTGAGTTCTTTAAGATTTCTCGGGGGTTGTAATTCATGTATTGCTTTCACCTTATCAGGATCGATATGAATACCTCTTGTAGTAACGACGAACCCAAAAAACTTACCACTGGACATTCCAAGAAAGGACTTAGTCGGGTTCATCTTTAACTGATGAGTCCTCATAAGATCGAACATCGTCTTCAAATCGTTAATATGGTCGTTTTTATCCCGGCCCTTAACGACAAGATCATCAACGTAGCATTCAACGGTCTTCCGAAGGTGTTCTTGAAAGATCTTCGTCATTGCTCGTTGGTACGTAGCACCGGCATTCTTCAAACCGAAAGGCATAACAGTATAACAAAAAACACCAAGAGGTGTTCTGAATGCTGTATGCTTTTCATCGTCCGGGTGCATCTTGATTTGATTATATCTAGAAAATCCATTCATAAATGACATTCTCTCGAATCCGCACGTGTTGTCAATAATGACATCTGTAATTAGTAGAGGAAAGTCATCTTTAGGACAAACTGTATTTAGATCTCTAAAGTCAATACAGATTCTGATTTTTTCGTTCTTTTTAAGGACTGGAACGATATTGGCTAGCCATTCAGGATGTTGTTCTTCTCTGACAAAACCCGAATCAATCAGTTTCTTGACTTCAGTTTCTATTGTCTCCATAATTTGCGGACGAAACCGTCTCTGTTGTTTGACGGGTTTAACATCCGGTTTAATGTTAAGGCTGTACATTGCTACATTTGGATCGAGTCCCGGCATATCTTCGTAATTCCAAGCGAACACGTCGATATACTCTCTGATGAGGGCGATTAGTTCTTCTTTCTCATCCGGTGGAAGATCACCGCTAATAAATATAGGTTTCGGGTTACTTTCGTCACCCATATTAACTTGAACTACTCTATCCTCAGTAGGAGGCTCTTTTTGCTCAAATCGATCGCCATATTGAATATTCATGTAATGTATCCAGGGATCTTCCCAAGTGGGCAACTGATCGTCTCCTTCTGTTGTGGAAGGATCAACTGTTACCATGTTTGACATTAGAGTTTTGAATCTTTCCCCAATGCTCACATCAGAATCCCAGGTTGAAGCATCGGAGGAATGCCCACTCTTATTTATTAATTGGCTAATGATCTGCTGGCAATATTCGTCATCAGATGACGAAGCATAACATAGACCTTTTTTATGACTGTAATAATTATCCGGTTTTTTTTGGTACGTAAGTAGGACGGGGTGGAACCCTGATACCTTGACCAAAATGAAGACCTTCACCGAGCGAGAGGTTATAGTCTTGCCTTCTCATGTAGCCATTCGCTTGTGAACTATACCGAGAAAAATATCGTCCGGGTTCTTCTTCATCCGAATTAATGTTCAAGAAAAGATCTGGAGTAGGGGATGGTTCCCTTTTTCCAAAAACTATTTTTTTTTCACCCCCTGTCTTTGCGGGTAGGATCATAGTTGTTCCGAATGAACTTTGGATGTGTTTCGTTGTCGTACAAGACGAACGAAGTGGCATATGTAGACTAGGGTCGTCATACAATTCCTGCATTACATCATCGAGACAATGCGAGTACTTTAAATCATCCTTTATTATTTTATCGACAAGTTGTCAGTTACAACTTTCATCCGACGATTAATCACCGTCAAGATCGATTACAAGAGGTTCAATGTCATTTAGTACAAGACCTTCATTATAATCGAGCCCGGCTTCGGTATCAGCTTCTTCTCCGCTGTCCGTACCATGGGCCGATGGTTCAGTATCGGATTTAGCACCGTAAAGAAGGGAGCCAGTAAAATAATTTTCTAACCCTTTAAACGGTTGCTTATCCGCGACCACCGTCTTAACCTCGTTGTTAGTGTCGACATATTTCAGACACTGATGGAGGGTGGAGGGAACTATAAGATTACTGTGGATCCATGGGCGACCCAGCAGTAAGTTATATGAAGTTTCAGCATCAATCACATAGCAAGTGACCTCCGATATCAAATCTCCAAGCTGACACTTCACTCGGATTTTCCCCAACGGTCTTGACCCACTAGTGTTAAATCCGTAGATAACGGTTCCTGTGGAGGCTAGCTTGTTAGCGGGGATTCCGAGGTGGTACATCAATCGTAGCGGCATAATGCTGACAGCGGAACCCGGGTCCACTTGGATCCGGTTGACAACGCTCGAGCCAATATATCCGGTGAAATATAGAGGCCTATCATGCTTTGAGTTCTTAACTTGCATATCTTCTTTCGTGAAAGCAATGCAAGGAAACTTTGTGGCTGCTAAGTTGCAGTGTTGAATTGATGACCCTGGCTCTTCGGAGATCGGCTTAATCTGAGTAAGAAATACCTCAGAATCAGCTAATGCTTCTTGCAAAGCTTCTCTGGTATCCTTTGAAAGGCGCAGTAATTCGTACAACGTGATCCTTGCTGGGATATTAGCTAACTGAGTCATGACGTCGAAACGGTATGGAGTGTTCGAGCTTTCCGGTTTGTCTCGTCCAATCGGTCGATTGAAACGAGACTGCCTCGGAACTTGAACCTCTTTGTGTTGGGGTTCCTTCTCCTTTTGCTTAGCAACTTTCTGATGTTTCTCGGTTGCTAAGGGTGGGGTTGTAACCATCCCCAGCTCTGTCAAAGTCTTGGTAGGTACAGCTTTCTCTACCCCCCGCTCGGCTAATTGCTCGTATGCGTTTGGGTAGTTGAAATTGTATTCGTTTCCACTTCTAGTAGCGAAAACTTCCTGCTCTCCCCCAGAGAGTGGTAAAGCTGATATTTCTTCATCATTCTTCTCAGAAATTGCCGAAGCTCCATAACAGGATTTTTCTTTTCCCTTACCTTTTAACTTCTTCGTCGTGGATGTTGTCCATTGTTCATCTTCAAGTAAATCCGGATGAACCCAAAGGATTTCGTCGTTGGGGGTCGTGTGTGACACAAGTCCTTTTTGGCGCTGTCCATGAGGGTCATCATTGATGGTCTGCATTTTAACTTTTGATACTGGCTCGGCTTGAAACCAAGATAAAAGAACCGATCAGAAGCTAATAGACACCGCATTTGCACCTACCTTCTTCTCCTTTGGTTTCGGTGTCACAATACCAACATCGATTAAGGTTTGTATTTTGTCTTTTAAGACATAACACGCCTTAGTAGGATGGTGGACCCTTTTGTGATATGCACAATATTTCGGATCATTAGTCTTCTTCGCTTCTTCTTGGTTTGTGACCGGTGGAAGTTTAATCTTGTTGTTATCCAGCAGATATTTGAAGATAACCGGAACTTCATCATCTTTGAACGAATACTCATTCGGGAATCTGGGTTCTGAAGTCTTAGGTTGCCTCGGAGGTTGTTGATTCTGATTCGGTGCCAATTGGAAAGATGACTGCTGTGGTTGTTGTGGCTGTTGTGATGTTTGATGCGCATCAACAGCAGCCGCAGATCCTCTTCCTCTGCCTCGAGGGTTAAAGTTCTGTTTTTGAGGATTATCTAGTGGCAATCCTCTCTCCAACTTCTTTCTCTTGAGAAAGCGTTCAGCTTGTTCACCTCTCACTTTTAACTCTTTTCAAGTTTTAGAAGGCACAACCCTCATGACTTCTAACACATCCAGCGATAAGTTATTGTGACATGTCTGTAGGATGAACTCTTCTGTGAGTGGATCTCGGCAGTTTACCGCTTTGTTCCGGATCGCTTGACGAAGACATCAACTAATTCCCCATCCTTCTGCTTCTTGTCTAATAAGGTGCCAATAGAGACTTCAGTATCGTCGTCGAAGAAATTGGTGAGGAACAATCCTTCAATATCCTCCCAGCTAGTGATACTCCCAGGTTTAAGATGTCGGTACCAATCGAAGGCAGGCCCACGAAGGGTTCCTACGAATGACCGAACCATCAAAGCTTCGTTTTCGGATATTGCGCCAAGATGTGACTTGAAATAGATCAAGTGCTGACTTGGTGAACCATTGCCATCAAAAGGAGTAAAGTTAATCAAATTAAATTTTGGGGGATAATGAATCAGATCCCACTCCGTCGGGTACGGGTATGGAATGTTCGTTTTCTTCACTTCTTGAGCTGTCATCAGAGCATTGACTTTGCTCTCAAGATCTTGCATCTTCTTGTCTTCTTCCTCACTCTTCTTTAAGTAAACTTGAGGAGGTTGAGTGGATGATTTGGCCGGACCGCTTCCGGAATTGTCTTTATTCAGAGGATGATCAGCAAAGATAGTCTCATCTTCTTCATTATCCACCTCAGCTATACGTACATGTATAACGTTACGCTGGCTGGATTCTGCCTTTTGGCTCGATTCCGGTTGATGTTGTTGAGCTTGCAAATCTCGCATCTGCCGCATTGTCAACTTCATCTCGGTTTTGATTTCAGCTCTAATTTCCTCGCGTTATTTAGCTAACGCTTCCTGCAGTATCTGAGCCAATTGATCCGGCGTGATTGCGAATGATTCTCTGACTCGCCCAACACTGGATGTAGTATTATCCGAAGCAACAGCAGAACAAGTATCTGACAGTTCTTCATCAGAAGATAACCCTTCGTGCATTCTCTTGTAGTCTCGACGTCGGTTGGCTCTTCGTTGTAACCGCGATATTCTTTGAGAAAGACCCTGCTCAACTCTCCCTTCCGGAGAGAAATCAGGGTCAGGGTTGCTTTCCTCTGCCGGTCATATTAATGTTGACCTCAGGAAACTCATCTTGTAGAATTACAGGTTTCTTCTTGTTGAAACGCCTCATTTTAGGTTTTGACGCTTCGGTAGAAAGTCTTTGAAATACGGAGACTCTTGTTGGATTAACTTTGGAGCAACCGCATTCTGTCAACACTGCCTTAATGAGCCTCTCGCAAGCGTAATGAGACTCATCTTCTCGGATGGTTCTTTTTCGTGAGTTATTATTTTGATAGTACAACTCATCATTATTGTGATTTGAGCAACCTATCTTTTGGTTTTGAACCTTGTTAACATGCACATGACGACTAGTTGTCGCCTCTGGGCGATCCAAGGTTAAATTCTTAAATCCACCTCTTGGCGGGCATGGAGTCTTCATTAGTCCTAAACGAGAGTGAATATGTATTTTCTCGTTTTGGGTTTGTTTTATTCTGATTGGAGGATACTTACGACCCCCGGTGTAAGAAACTACCAATGGTTTATTCACTGGATCCGAATGTTCTTTGATTGGGGTTTTGCCTCGATCATCAGCCGAAGGACCGAGGCGATCCGCCATTGTAATGTTGAATTTTGATAGGTCCGGAATAACCCAGGGCTTTGCTGGTGATGTAGTAGACGAACCCGGAACGAATGTTTGCGGTGTCTTTGGAATCCAAACTTTACGGCTCTATGGTAACTCTTCAGACACTGTCTTTTTCTTTCCTTTTTACACCTGTTGACGAAGGGTACGAGCGCGAGCAGCCTTTGCCTGACGTCTTTGTATACCCTCTCTGAGGGTCGAACGGGCCCTTTTGACCAGAGTCCATTCCTCCGTCGTAAGCTGTGCAGAAATGTGATTAGTTTGCCGTTGAGGCAATTGGACCGCTTTGTGCTTTCTCGACTTTAGGTCCGCATAGTAATGGACCCCGTCGGTTTGTTGCAAGGTCTTAGCCAGTTGACGAGCACGGTGCTGACGTTGTCTTTGACGAGCTCTTTTCGTCAGTGTCGGCTGACCATGATTCAATGATTCTTTAATTGGTGCAGAATCACTTGGAACAGAGATGTTGCAGGCAGATTCCTTAGCAACGATCGGGTAAGAACATTCACCCGCGGTCTTCATCGGAGTTGAAAACTGGATAGCTTTCTTGAAAGATGAAACCTTCCTATACTTACGAGGCGAGGAAGGTTTTGAGGATGAGGATGACATGTACTCCTCGAATTTTGCCTGATCGAACTCATATTCGATCTCTTCGTTGATCACAATCTTGATCGGCTGCGACACTACGGCCTCGGCAGATAGACCGTTGGCTCCCACTGTGGTCGCCAGTTTGTTTTCAGCGAAAGTCGTTTCCATTGACGATTCTATTAAACTTTGATCGTTTACAACGAATTACAATGAAAAAAATTGATAAGATTACAACTTTCGAGAAAATAACACAAAAATCGTTTGTCGATTTTTGTTTTGTAGGACTTTGCCTGTGCCGGTAGTGTTTTGGCTCGTGGACCACCGATTCACAGATTGTGAGGGGGTTTGAAGATTCTTCTTTCGTTTATCGAAGTAGGAATTTGAAGCGAATATCTTATAGATGTAAGATGTTCACTCTTCCAAAGATCAAGTCTGAGCTTAGATCTCTAGGAATTACCAAACGCTGTTTATGAAAGATGAAAACTCTCTCTCTTTTCCTCAAAATTACTAAAAGCTCAAGTCTTTATGCTCCAATCTGCTCTCTGTCCTTTGTTTCGTGTTTAGGGAGATATTTATAGGGATAGGAGTGCACCACAGCAAAAATGAGGGTGAAATAACTGATCAATTGGATGCTCTTTGGGCGCGTCAGTCCATACTGCCGCGGCTATTGGCGCGCCAGTGTGGACTGGCGCGGCCAAAGAGGTCGTTACAGCCACGTTTTTATCGTGTTTGGAACCGTCCTCCCACGACTTTTAACCATTTTTTTCGTGGTTTAACCGCTTGTCCACGTCAGCACACGTTTTTTTTCTGATATGTCGCCACATGGACCTTGAAAATCATCGTATAACTGCCTTTTTAACCGTCGCGGCAGCTCCCTGTAGTTTGCACTTCACCATGGGCTGACGCGCAATAGGCACGCCACCATGGGCTGCCGCACAATATGCGCGCTACCATAGGCTGCCGCGCCTTAGGCGCGTCACCATGGACTGCCGCGCCTAAGGTGCGTCACTATGGATTGCCGCGTCTAAGGCGCGTCGTTATGGGCTACTTGTCGGTGTATTTTGTCGTTGCATGTACATTGTTCTTTTCTCAGCCTTGAGTTGTGTTTGGATATCTATGAGCATTTTTGACGCCTACAACTATGACTTGAGTTTCCATATTTTATGAAATATATGCATAGTATTGCATGCTAAAATAGTGCCTTGTACATGCAGCTACTTGATTGCTTCCATGGGACTACAAGTATTATGGAGTTTGGGTCTCGCCTGTCTTGATGTCTATGCTCTAAGGATAAAGAGAGATCTTCACAATCCTGTTTTAGTGAGTTTGTTCGTGGTTGGGGACTGGGTAATTATGTTAAATTCTTTACTTTTTATTCAGGGAGTTGGCTGACTTTTTTATTGATTGGGCATACTTGCATGCCTAAGTATCATTTGTGTGGTAATGTTCATGTTTCTTCTCTTATAATCAGGACCATGCTAACTTTTCTGAATCACATTCCTGCATTGCTTGTGTATGTGACTCCCTTTCTTGTGGTTAAATTGACTTTCTTATACTTAAAGCCACATGATCCTGATCTGTATTTCTCCTCGTGCTGCAATTCTCCTTTTCTTATAGCTTGATTAGAGTAGAACTTTCTAAATCTAGGAGCC
>BQKN01061643.1:31954-42838 GCA_022839385.1 Asparagus kiusianus | reverse complement strand
AAACCACAAAAAAAGAAAACACGCAGTCTTGCATGCGTAGGGCATGTAAGTATCCTACTAAGCACATGATAAGGGGGGAAAACAACGACGGAGGTAAAAGTTTATAAGATGCATGTTATCCAACACTTACGCTTCTAAGAATGCAACTTAATTCCAGCTAACCGACTAACATTTTAGAATCACCAAAATTGTTGAAACTGATACGAGGGGAAGTGGCTTGATTTCAACAAGAGAGATTTGAGTTTTATTAGGAAAGCAAATAATTACAACTAACATAATCTGGCCATTGGTGTTATTTATTTTCTTAGTGACAATGCATCATTATATTTGGTTATACTTTTCCTCTTTGTGGTCATTGAAGCACTTTATCCATTCCAGGTAACAGCAACTCTGTCGCTTGCTGCAGCATGCTCTTCTGCAGGTGTGACAGTTCTGTTCATAAGGGATGTAGATTTCTGCAGGACATATACTCAGATTGCATGCAGTATGTATGAGATCTCCATTGTCCTGGCTTTCATTACGTGGCTGTTCATTGCCATGTCTTCTGTTGTCATGTTTTGGCTGCTTGCCTCAGTTTGACTCTATTTGTCTACCTCTGTGTTGTGTATTATTACTCTGTCCAGTGAAGAACGCTACATTCACTTTAGTTTTAATGATCTAAGCCGTTGGCATTGCAAAATACAAATTCTGTTGCTGGAGTGTTCAAAAGGTTTCAAGGTTTTGTTTATTGACTTAAGTGGTGTAAGTGAAACATGTTTATATATGAATTGTGGTATTGTCAATATTATCTAACAACATTGTTAATAAATAGTCGAAATGATGAACATCATTCATTCTGATGATGGTATGTTGAAATGACCGAAATATTACTTAAATCGAGACACACGAGGCAAAAAAAAAAAAAAAAAAAGGAAAAAAAGAAAAAAAAGAAAAAAAGAAAAGAAAAAGACTATGACATATGAACTAATGGAATGTTGTCATGCTGCTTGGTAAAAAGAACTTGTGTCTAGCCGTAGGGCTGTTGAAGTAGGTACCACTGTGTGTTTCGGAACTTTGCCGGATTCAGATGATTATTATTTGAGCCCAACTGTCACATGGGTGATATAAAATGACATCTCGTTAGCTTTTTAACACATCATATATGGTGTAGATCTTCAAAATTCTATCATTAAGGTTGCCTCATGAATTCATTGTGAATTTCAAATGCAGCAGTCGTTTCTCTTTCCTTTGGCTTTATAATGTTCACCGATCCAAGTGATTGTGGGTTATGCAGCCGTTACGAGTATCTTTGTTTGATTATGCCATTTACTTTTGAGCTCCAAAATCTATTGTTCATATCAACATGCAAAATGTAGGGCTATAGCAGTATTTCCACCTTTGCTGGTGAGTTTAGCATGTACTTGTTCTTCTATCAGCAGTATTTCCGCCTTTGTTTTTGTAAAATTGTACTTGTACCATATACTGCTAGTTGTTCTATCAGGGCATCGCCTTTGGAAGATTGTTTTCTGAGAGTGGCCTTGTAGGCTGTCAAAAAAATCACAACAGATAGCTTATCCCCATCAAACATCAACAAGAAGAGTTACAATTCAACGACTTCCAAAAGGTTATAATTTGAAGACTTTCACGTAGATCGATGAATGTTACAAATCGACGACCTTCACGACAACCGATGAAAGCTCTGATCAATGATCTTCACAACCAATAATAAGAGTTGCAATCTGGCGACTCACATTTCAAAGAGCTAAAGCAAAAATTGTAAAACAACGATCGTCGTGACGCTCTGACAAAAGAGATTACAAGTCAACGATCTCTTCAATCTAAGACGCAGAACTCATCCCTGCATCCCAGAGCTAAAACACAAGTGATTGCGTTCTAGAGTCAAAGCAACACAATTACTGCATTCTCAGTTATCAACACAACTCAAATACAACACAGACGTAGTGTTTTCAGCCGCTAAACACAGTACCAACGCAGCTTCCAGGCGCTACGTTCACCATCGCGAACGCGACACAATCACAGACGCAGACGCAGCTCAAGCCCACAGACGCAGTTCATGCTCAGAACGCAAATCAAGACGTTTGACTTGTTTAAACATGAGTTGAACGGTTCCGAAACCGTTTCCCACGATTTGTGGGCGGTTACACCCCACTTAGGAGTGATTTAAGGGGCGGTTACATCCCCTTAATCCCTTATAAATAAGAGTAAACTCAACCGAGTTAGGGGTTGGAATTTTTTGGATCAGAAACGGCCTGAAGGGATCAACATTATTCCTCAACGGAGATCATCTTCAACTTCAGCAACGAGGAGCTCGTTCTTGGCTATAACTGACTTCGGTTCAAATCAACTCTTTTACAAGAGTTTAAACTCGCTCTGGGTTCCTAAACTCGTTAAGAGTTAATTTCAAACTTGCTTTGCAAGTTCTCCACGACGTCAAATCGTGAGGAGAAGATACCGTTCAAGTGAAGCGAGATGTTCGGATCGTCAACGAGAAGCAAACTCGACGTGAGTTTCAAGGGAGGCATCTCATCGACACCAAGAAGAACCCAGGTTAAACAAAGGGGAAGATCTCCGTCGACCCTTTTCTCTTTTGTAAATCGGGAAACCGATATAAAAAGATTTGTAATTTCTTTTTCTAAGTCAGTTAGAGAGAAATTTTATCGAGAGAATTGTGATTAATTCTTTTTCTGAGTCTGTCAGAGAGAATAAAACAAATTCAATTCTCAATTTTCTTCTTCCAAGTTTCCCTCCAAACAATCCTAGAGAAAATATTTAGATGCATCTCTTTGTTTGGTTACTTGGTGAATATCTTTCTTGAAATTCTGGTGTGCGAAACGCGATTCAATAACAAATGTTGGCTTCTATATCAAATACGAAACAGATATGATTATGTTTATACTGGTTTAATTAGTGGCCATTGTAGCTAGCCATTCTGTCATTAATGTGGTTTATGAAGTGATTTAAACCTATCCTGATCGAGAGAAAAAAAAAAAAATCTTAGGTTTAAGTTCTCCGTAACTGAAACCTTTCCTGATGAGGAAAGCCTCTTATTATTCGACTGGAAGTTATCCTCTTATTATTCGACTGGAAGTTATTCTTATTTTTTGTAAATCTTGAACGTCTCTCGTTATTACACTCGCGGAAAAAAAAAAAAAAACAGAAAATCATAGAAAACTTGAAACCTTACAGGAACCAAAGGAGACCCTCATCTTCACGCTCACAAGCCCCCTGGCTAACATACTTCAGTCTTGTGCTTGATGATTTAACACGTACAAAACGCATAACGGCTTGTCCCAAGACTTCAATTCAAACCCTCACATGACAATTTCAGGCTTGAGGATGCTAGACTTGATCTCCTTATGAGGCAGAACGACACCCCCATTGCTATACACTTCGTCCGACACATGCACATCCTCTCCGAGTATCGTCATGTTCTCCACCCTCGCCCACTGTCCGACTGTGGAATGCCACCCGATAATACTGCTTGAAATGCACGAGTGCTTCTTCACCCTCGCCCCCCTCATCACCGTGCACCCCGACAGCCTCACTCCATCCTCAACCACGCATCCAGGCCCCACCGCCACGTCCGGCCCGATCAGGCATCCATCTCCGATCCTTGCGGTCTCGTGCACCAGCACATTTCCGACAATGTGGGGGCCCACGACGAGCTTGGAGGGAGATTTGGTTCGGATGGAGTTGAGGTATAGCCTGAGGCCTGTGATGTAGTCTCTAGGCTGGCCGATGTCCATCCAGAATCCTGGGAGGACCATGGCGTAGAGTTTTTTCTCGGCGGCGATTTCAGGGAAGACCTCTTTCTCGATGGAGGTCGGACGTAGCTCGATCCTGTCAATGACTGACGGGTTCAGCAGGTAGATCCCGGCGTTGATCTTGTTGCCGACGAAGATTTTTGGTTTCTCAACGAACTTCTCGACATTACCGGTCTTTTCATCCATAACCACCACCCCATACTTGGAGGGCTCATCAACCTGTATGAATCAGGGTTAGTGGATGATTAAATCTATGAAACACTTGTATCATTTTTTTTTGGGGGGTGGGGGGGCATGTTTTACTATATATGAAACAACCTTGGTGACCATGATTGTGGCCTCTCCTCCATGATCCTTGTGAAATTTGATCAATTCAGCAAAAGGGTACTCACTGATCACATCACTGTTGAGTACAAAGAAGGGCTCAGCGGACCCATCAATTAGCTTGTCTCTTGCTAGAGCCAGAGGACCAGCAGTGCCCATGGGCTCAGTCTCTTGAGAACAAGTAATCTTGATGCCAAGCTTGCTCTCGAATTCCTCCAAAAAGTTCATCATCACCTACACACAAAAGGCAAAAATAAAAGCGAAGTTAACAAAGTACAAATTACCGCTTGTTGTTAGATCGTAAGGGGACCTAACCTCGGGCCTGTAGTTGATTGCTAGAACAACTTCACTCACTCCAACTTCCTTCAAAGCCTCAATCTTGCAAAATTCAAACAAATTCTACTTTCGCAACAGAGACCCAAATTTTCAAGAAACAAGAACGGAGAAGCGAGATATCATGAATACTTACCTGATGCAGGATCATGGGCTTGTTGGCAAAGTCCACGAGAGGCTTTGGCATGCTGAGGGTTAACGGGCGCAAGCGGGTACCAAACCCGCCGACGAGAATCAGTGCCTTCATTCTGAGGGAAGCAAAAACAACAGAGAGACGGAGATAAAGAACACTGTTTCTCGATGAAGAAGTGAAAGCAGAGGGAGTGGATTTAAAAGAATCGAGAGGCGGAGGAAGAGACTAAAATCTTTCGAAACAGGTGGCATTTCATGCCCAAATTCAGGCTGCAGGCCTCTCTTTTGTTATACGGTCTGGATGAGGCTAAAATTTTCCAGCTAAATCCTAGCTGGCCAGCCTTGATTAATTAACACAGGTCTAAATTCAGTTTTTGAATTAAACGAACCAATTCCCTGACATAATTTTGCATTGTTTTCAAACTAGAAAGTAAAACTATTACCTGATTAACGTTAGGGTTCGGGTCTAGAAACTGCGAAAACCCGCTTTGGGTTTTTGCTCTCTCTTCTCTTGAATGGAGAGAGAAGGGAAGGAGGCGAGCAACGGTTTTGTTCTTCAAGAGGTTTGGCATGGCCTCGTGCTGAGATCCTGTTCCCTTTTATAGAAAATTTTAGGATTAATAATATTTTAGTTATTTAAAAAAAAGAGTTTTAATTAGGATAAATTATCGATGAGAAGGTTCATGCATGGTTATCATTAGGACACTCTGGCCGACCCCCACTTCTGAAGGAGTCGACGTGGGATTCTTGAGGTTCATGAACAGTGCAACACCCAGTGAGGACTTGTCACCTCACCTGTCCCCTAAATGGTCCTCTCATTTGGGGTCCCCATAGCGACACTCTTTTCCAATGATAGGGATGGAAGCTTTATGATGTGAGCATTTCAATTTTCATGCAGTATACTTACGATTGATTACGTAATTAGGTGTAATAAAAATGTGTTTAATACTTGATCAATGTACAACTCAACGTTTTTTGTTGTATAATTCTTTCGTATGTTAATTTTTTAAATTGGCGGAGGGTTCCATAGGCTAGAAGTATCCTACGATCTCTTTTGCCCTCGCTCACATGCAGCATGCCTTCAACAGCGGCAACGGCTGCACGATCTCTGTGTGCTGGAGCGTGGAGTGTATTAGCCTAATTGCTTCTGTTTGTATACAAGGAAGAATTAAAGTTTTCCTACCAAAAACTTTTTAGTTGCGTGCTTAATTAGTCTCGCGAGTTTTTTTAACCCTTTATTTTGATGGGAAGAAGGAGAAAGAGGGGAGGAAAACCCGTGTACTATCAAAACCTTGTACGATAGTCTTGTGAGTTCCTTTTATCCCAAAAATAAAATAAAATAAAAAAGCAATAGTACTAAACTTTGAATAATATAATGTTGGAAAATGATAGGAGCATACCCCTAACAACAACTCCAACCACACCCTCTCTCTCATTTGCTACGATGCACCAGGTCTCACATGAGATTTTAAATTTTTAAAATCTCATGTGGAGCCCGGTGCACTGGAACAAATGAGAGAGAGAGTATGGTTGGAATTGTGGTTGAAGGTGTGCCCTTAGTGCCACTCTATAATGTTTAGTGGCGGAGCTAGGAATTTCTGTAGGGGGGCTCCAAACTAAATGAGAGAGAAAATGTGAAAAATGGACTAGGATGAGACTTGATTGAGAATGAGCGCCGGAGATAAGCGGAAGATAGTTGAGTCTTTGTGGATGCATGATACGAACGAGATGTAGCTGGTTGAGTCCTTGTGGACGAGTATTTGTAAACATAGTTGGGTCTTTGCAGAAATCTAAATGACTCGAGATATATTTGCAACTTGCTGGACAAATTAATGGAGGAGTTTTGAGAAAGGTGGAGGGGTTTTACATTATATCCCCTATAACTTATGAAATTATTTACCATTGCATATGAGGATATTCCTGAGAATGAGAATATTCCTATGTGATTGCCACATTGCCACATGACATTGTTACAATTGTACTGACCCCATTTATTATCATATTTACCACTATACATACCCTCCAACTTTTCAATAAATTTCTATGGACGGGTATTTTTGTCATAACATGTTTATTTAATGGTCTTTACAATGTTTTAACCGGTGGACAACTTAAAATATTAATGTGCTACTCTTTACAACTTAGGATATTTTAGTGTAAATATGGTGAAACAATAGGGTACTTAAGGGCCATTTAGCCGTAATTTAATGAGTGAAAATATTCACGCTAATTTCGTAAAAACACAAACAAAATTTGATGATATTTAATTCATAGATAGTTTTTTTGATAATATAGGATAAAAATTCACAATATGCTTTTTCTTGAGAAGTAAATAAATGCTTTATTAATGCTCCATATATACAACAAGATACTGTAAAATTGAAGCTTTACAAGCAAAGAAAAATTACAAGTAAAGAAAAACAACAATGCTAAAACTAAATCTCACACTAACAAGAATCAAATCTCTCACAATTTAAGTCGAAAAATCCAGATTATCAATGAGAGACATTTTAGTTGCTTCACCAATCTAACAATAACAAAATCCAGATTATAAAAAACTCACAGGAAGTGGTGGATCTACCTATACCAAAAGTGGGGTCATGTGACCCCACTTTGGTGGTCAAAGAATAATAAGACCCCACCTCACATGGAACTACGGCTTTATTGCACTTAACATCTTATAATTTCACCTCTAGTTCGCACATATATACTCTCATGTGTATTTTGGTTGCACTTAAATACTCTAAAGTTTTTAAATCTTGCACTTTAATATTCTTAGTTAATCAAAAGAATTTCCCTTGAAAATTCTCATGTGATACTCACGTTCTAACTTTAGAATATTTTAACGCTTATTTTTTATTAAAGCTATTGTTAAACTTATCAAAAGTCCTATTTTGAGTCTGCCCTAACTCTAATTTAAAGAAAAAACTTTGATAGGGTTAACAACAAATTTAACAAGTATTATGATTTAAAATATTCTAAAATTAGTGTGTGAGTATCTCATGACAATTTTTGGGGAGAGAATCTCAGGTTAATTTGCATAACCAAGAGTATTAAAGTGAAACTTCTAGAAAATTTAAGTATTAAAGTGCAACCAACTACAACTGGGGGTATATATGTGCAAAGTAGGTGCAGAGTATTTATGTGCAATTAAGCTTAAACTATTTTGTGTATTTTGTTTTGAAGATCGCATTGATTTTATATGTTGCTTAGGTGACTCTCAAAAGAGTTTTTAATGCAATGAAGTTAATTAAGAGTAAGTTGCATAATAAATAAGTGGTGATTGGCTCGATAATTTCCCACTGATGTCATACATTGAGAAATATATATTTGGTAGTGTTACTAATGATCTGATTAGGTTTTTTTCTTCCAAATATGAAAACTCATGGGACGCAATTATAATTATTTAATTATTAATTATTTAGTGACATTACTTTCCCAAAATCCTGGATCCACCACTGCTCACAGGATGCTATGAACAAATAGCATCAAGCACCATCCACATAGATGGGATCAAAATCGTGCGAGTGTGGGTTTTCTGTCATAGGAGTCAAACTATTATTCAATAATGATAAAATTAATAATGTGATGCTGATCTGTCCAAATACTCGGGCCCTAAATTAGCAATGATCGATTCAGGTGCTAAAATTGAGTAACTTCAACTGATCTGTTGATAACTTTCATTAATTTCAACATTTGCTTCCTCGAGTTGGAGACTGAAACCAAAGGATCTCAAGGTTTCAAAGTCAAATTTTCTGATATGCAAGAAGCTTGTCATGTGCCTAACTGACCCAGTTGACTAATTTATATGTTGGTTTACTTAATTCATGATATTGACCTAATTAATTAAGTATTTATACATTTTCGTTTTGCTGGTCTCGCGCGTACCTAATTAAAGTTGCGTGTAAGCTAAAGTTTTTGTTTCTTGATTTTACGGTCCAACCCATAGATTCTGCTATAGAATCCTCTCAGGTTACAATAATTGGCTGCAGTTCAAAGCAAAGCGAAAACAACGCCATCCCTTCATGTGAGTTGACAATTGAACTCTCATGTTGATTTTCAAAGCAATGTTTTTGCCGATAGATTTAACGCATTGACTTAGTTTATTATAATTATTATTTTTTAAAAAGTGAGGGGGAAAAAGTAGAAGGAAAAAAAAAGAAGAAGGCAGTGACTTGAATTAGACTTAATTAAAAAACGGCCAATATTGTTAACTTTTGATTTTGCTCTTGATGCATTATAATTTTGACCCGATGTTGGGTAAGCCTAATGTCGCCGTAATAATCGAATCTTGTTTCCATGCGATATTATATCCACAAAAATATTTCCAAATACACGGCGTAGACATGAATTAATACGGAGATGTACTTAATACAATTATCTATAGTAGCCTTTCCATTGCTACGTGTATTTTAGTTACTGTAAAAAAGTGATTTTTTTTTAATGTAATCACCATACGTTCTTCATATTATTAGGCCAAGTATGAACGTTGCTAGAGCAGAGCGCGCAGGTCCAATTTTCAAATTTCAAGTTCTGAGGAAAACAGGACAAGTTCATTTGTTTGGGGAAAAAAAAGGCCGAGAAAAGACATGGGCTAGGACAGTAGAGTCCCTTCACATGTTAATGAAAAGATTAGCCCAAACCCAGGTAGTTATTAGTGGGCCGGGAAAAGATTTCTGCGGATATACACGCCCACATAGTCGGAATTTTTCATAAAATGTTTTCACGAGACAGAACTCCGCATAAAAAAATTTATTCATAAAATAAAATGAAACCAAAAATTAACCAATTCTGATTTTTTTTTTTTTGCTTAACTAATTATGAGTTCGAAGTACTAATTAATTAATCTTAGTAATAAGTTGTTCATTTGGTGGCCCAATTAGATTTGAGTCTCAAATTTGACTTCTAGTAATTACTAAAACCAACAACAAAATAAATGAAGAGCTCCTCTCGCACGTACGCATTAATTTATTAAGAGGGACGCGCATTCCCCTTTTCAGAGGCGCACAACAAACACAACAACCAAGGTAGCACGTACCGCTAGATCCAAAACAACATGCATCCCAAAGTCACAACACTCAACTAGAGGTACGGCGGAGATGGGGGTGGCGGTGGTGGATACCGGCCGTACGACGGCGGAGTGGGCCATGTCGGCGAAGGAGGAGGCTGCGCATTCCGTGGAGGCGGCGGCTGCCTCCAACGGGTGGGCGGTGGCGGAGGCTGTGCGTGTCGTGGTGGGGATGGATGCCGCGGCGGAGACGGTGCATGCCGAGGTGGGGACGGTTGCCGCTGCCGTCGAGGAGCTTGTCCTTGGCGAGGAGGCCTTGGTGATGGCTGGCCATATCGTGGAGGTGGCGAGACTTGAGGAGGAGGTTGCCAAGGTTGAGGAGGCGGCGAGACATGCGGAGGTGCAGGCTGCCGCTGTCTGGGGGCTTGTCCGTGACGAGGAGGTGGTGGTCGCCCAAGATGTGGTGGGGGCGAGTAAGGAGGCGGCGACACGTGCGGCGGCGGCGGTTTACGCTGTCGAGGAGGAGCTTGTCCGTGCCGAGGAGGCGGAGCGTGATGTGGAGGGTGCCGTGGGGACGGCTGGCCATACCGTGGTGGCTGTTGAGGCGGCGACACATGCGGTGGTGGTGGTTGTGGAAAATGTGGTGGGGGCGGGTAAGGTGGTGGTGGCTGTCGTCGCGGTGCTTGTCCTCCGTGTCGAGGAGGAGGTGACGGAGGACGTGGTGGATGTGGCTGCTGGCCACCCGCATGTTGAGGAGGTGGCGACGGCGGCTGGCCATGCTGTGGCGGCGGCGATGGACCGTAGTAATAATCAAGAGGATGGATCTTGTTGTGAGGTGGTGTTAACAGAGAATTAGTCGAGTGATTTGTTGATGTGCTGCTGCCGAGAGAGCAGCTCTCCCTTGGCAGCAACGCTGCTACGAAGGCTAGCAGCAGGCAGAGACCCCTCATTTTTTTTTTGTTTCCCCTAGCTAGCCTTATTTTGATCGAGCTTGAATGAGTACTCATATATACTAACTTAATTTGAGGTATATAATTATTATACACAGGCTTTAATTACTTCGATGTCACATGAAGAAGAAAGGAGCGTCGCTTTCTTAATTTGGCTTTTTTTTTATGTCGATGATGAAATGGCAGGATTTCAAGTGTGGATGAGGTACAAGTGTGGTGTTTGCTGACCTTGTTGGAGGACGAGTGTTGAATTGAGCCATAATAATAATAATGCAAGGGGATGAAAACTAGAGATGCATATTCCCCCCCTACGCATGTTACCGAGGTACTTCTTGATTTACTATTATTAGAACGGTTTTTCTATAGAGTGCCC
>BQKN01061643.1:2284-21954 GCA_022839385.1 Asparagus kiusianus | reverse complement strand
TTTCATGTAGATAATGGTGAGAACAAGAACAAATCGGACCCAAGATGCTAAAGTTTCGAGGTTCAATCAATGTGTTATAGTTGAAAGTTCTGATGTTGTGAATGCTTGCTAGAAACATGAGACCAAAGAAGGGGACATGTGAGGTGTCCCCTCCCTATTCCAGTTCATTATGCAATAGGGAGGGGACACCTCATATGTCCCCTCTCTTAATCCTATATTTTGAATCTTTAAGTCATTTCCCCTAAATTTGTAGTTACGTCCTCATTGTTGAAAAATGATACATTAATGAAAGTTAGCACGAAGATGGAGATAAAATTGGATGGCCAGGATCAGCTTACCCTCAACCATAAAAGGAGAGGGGGAAAAAATCTTTATGATATTTTTGAAAGTTGGCCCAAATTTGTTCACAATTTTTTTTTAAAGAAATCAGACTATATGAGTAACAAGAATATTTTCCTTTCAATCTTTTTCTAATTTTGTCTAAAAAAGCATTATATATCATGAAAGGTTCTAGACATTGACAACAGTACAAAGCCTCACAGTAGCCAGTAGCAGGGGCAGCATAGCTGGACTCTGGAGGCAACTGCTGAGAGCCACAAACTTCCCTCTACAATTTTCTTTCTTTTTTTCCTCTCTTTCAATTTCCTAAACGGGCCAGTTAAGAGTAGCCCAAAGTAAAGTTGTGGACAGTCTGCTAGTTTTGGGCTTACCATGTATAAGCCCAGTTAACAAAAGCCATCGTCCGGCAGCCCTATAAATAGGACTCAAACCGCCTCTATTCTCTTCAAAAAAATCTCTCTCTCTCTCTCTCTCAAGAAACCATGAAGAAAGCCATCACCGAACTCCGCCACTCCTTCACCTGCTGCTTCACCTCCGCCACGGCGACCACCGCCACAGCCTCCACCCCGATGGTAGGCATCAAGAACCGCCTGAGCTCAACCCTCACCGACCTCTTCAAAGACCTCAACATCAACGCCAACGGCCGAGACGACGATCAAGATCAAGAAGACCAAGACTCCCTCATCGACGCCGCCGCCTCCTTCTACCGCTCCCCCTCCCGCCACCGCCCCTCCTCCACCATCGTCGGCACCATCTTCGGGCCCCGCCGCGGCCACGTCACCTTCTGCGTCCAGTCCGACCCCACCGTCCCTCCCCCTTTCCTCTTCGAGCTCTCCGACGTCCCCACCCACCTCCTCGCCCAAGAAATGGACTCCGGCCTCCTCCGCCTCGCCCTCGAGTGCAACCGGGCCCCGCACTCCACGACGACGAGGTCTTGGAAGGCGTACTGTAACGGCCGGAGGGTCGGGTACGCGGTGAGGAGGGAGCCGAGCGGGAGGGACAAGGAGATGCTGAACAAGATCAGGTCTATGTCGGCGGGGGCCGGAGTCCTGGCTGGCGGCGGCGGCGGCGGGGATGAGGTGCTCTACATGAGGGCTTGTTATGAGAGGGTGGTGGGGTCCAGGGACTCGGTTTCTTATCACCTCATTAATCCTGGGGGGAGTCCTGAGCAGGAACTCAGCGTCTTCTTGGTTAGAACCGGGTGATGTCATGATGATGATGATGATGATGATGAGGAGGAGGAGGTCAACTAGTTGGTGTAATTAATTAATTCTTTAATTTCTTGTAATTAGGGCGGTTGATTGATTGCTGTGAAACATTAACTCTCGATCTTGAATAGTAATTAATAGAATAGGAGTCATTGAGAAGCTTTCATTATTCATGATGATTAATTATCAGTTGAGGTAATTAATTATTTAATTAGTTAAAATAGGTAACTGATCATGCAGAAGCCCTTTCCAAGATTGTGCGCTTCTTTTTCTCGAAACAGCTTGATCCTTTGATCAGTAACGGGTAAACTACTGTACACTTAAATGCCCTAAAGTTTACCAATATTGCACCGAAATGCGCCCTCACTTTTAAACTCGCATGTATTAATAACCTAGAGTTCTCAAATATATCACGTTGACGCGATGAGCCTTAATTGGGACGTTCAACAAACATTCATTCTTGGATGCCATGTGGTATTCTAGGACCGATCTTCTTTAGTTAAACAAATTTACAACTACTGGTTTGTGGGGTTGTGGGTTTTACAACTAATTTGTGGATATTATTAATTAATCCTGTCTCAGTTTTTTTAACGGTAGAAGCATATAAAAATTTATGGATATTTTTCTGTGCGGATTTAGAAATGAAGATATTTTGATGCAATATTAGTTAACTTTAGACCATTTAAGTGTAAATTTACCTTGAATAATTAAAAGAGATGAATTGAATTAAACCTTCATGCGGTCATGCCTTTTCGAGATTGTGTATTTAGTTTTAGGGTTTGATGCTTTGGTTACGTACTTAATTAAAAGTAGTAATATTTCTTTAAAAAAAAAGAGTACGGTTAATTGCGACCAGACCGTTTAGTATCACCTAACTGGAAAGAAAAATGGTGTAGTTCTATTTGTTACAAACAAACCCCATGTTGTTCTACTTGTTATAAATCAAATCGACCTCATGTAGTTCTACTTGTTACGAATGGATCCCATAAATAAACTTTTTCACTCTTAAAACCGTCAAAAATATTTAAGGAGACAAATAGACCCCTAATTGCTATTTTTTTGGACTTTTAAAGATAAAAAAAAGTTTAATCAAGGGGTGTATTCACACTCAGATCAACACTATAAGGGGTCTAGTCACAAGAAAGCCTTACATAATAAATGGGTCTACCGAGTCAAGCAGGAGAGTGATAGTAGCAAAAGATACAAGGTCAGATTAGTTATGAAAGGATTCCAACAGAGAGGAGTGGATTATATAGAGATATTTTTCCCTGTCGTGAAGCTTACAACCATTAGAGTAGCGTTGAATCAAAACAAATGCTCAAATTGTCCCATTATCCCACTTTACCTCACTCAAAATATCCCAAAGGGATAAAATTGTTCCATTGGAACAATTTTCCCACTTGACCCCAATTTATCCCAACCAATAACCCTCCCTTAGTAGCTACTGAAAATCTCTACCTTACACAGTTGGATGTGAAGATTGCATTTCTTCATGGTGACTTGGATAAAGATATCTACATGAAGTAACCTGTTGGCTTCATAGAGGAAAGAAAGGAAATGATGGTATGTTTGCGTCTGAATCATGATTGAACTTCCGGGGATTATCCTTTGACCTGGAATTGATCTGAGCTTTGTTTCGACGAAATATCGACGTGTTGATTGGCGCTGACCTTCATGGCAACGCGTTGACCAGCGTTGATCTTCTTCGCAACGCGTTGACTCATTGCCACGTGTTGACTGGCGTTGACTCATTACAACTCGTTGACCGGTGTTGATCTTCATTGCAATGCGTTGACCGGTGTTGACCTTCATCGTAACACATTGACCGGCATTTGAACTTCGTCGTAACATGTTGACCGGCGTTTAACCTTTGTCATAACACGTTGACCGGCGCGAATACAATTTATACTCGTATATTAATTAGAGTCTACACAGTTTAAGCTCTTAAGGTGTTGGAGCAAGGAGATTTAGTTTATACTCGTGTACTCATCAGAGTTTTCGGGAACCAATTTAACCTCGTGTGCCCGTTGGAAGTTCAAGGAGATGTAGTTTATACTCATATACTCATCAGAGTATCATAGGCATGCTGAGAATGTATTGGACTGTAGGGTCGAAAAATTTATGATTGAATTCCTTATTTTAAGAATGGGTTCGATCGCTTAGTACGAATCCCTTACAATCACTCACTCTCGATTACAGATGAAGAGAAGATTAATTTGACTTCTCTTTTATTTAAAATTGGGTTCTTGGTGGAGAAAAGATGCTTCTCTCGATGCTCAAGCCGAGATTACTTCCCGTTGACGATCAGATCAAGATCACAAAAGCTTCTGATGGTGGCTTAGATCACAAGAATGCAGACTCTAATCTCTCTTCACGCGATCGCTGAAAATCTTCCAAAAGTCCCTTCTTCATAGCCGCTCATGGCTATTTATAGAGTTTCAGCACATAACTGACACGTTAAAATTGTAGGTAGAGGGCGTAACTGTCTCCTCCAATTTAACTCATGTTGGTTAATGGGGTGTAACGTGCTCCTGAAGCATTTCCTTGGGTTGCTTTGCGGTGATGGTTCCGCCATCAATCAAGGCCTAAATCTTATCCTTGAGGGCATAGCACGTCTTAGTGGGATGATGCACCGCCCTATGAAATGTGCAGTTGTTTGTGGGAAAATTTGTAGTAAAAAGACAGTGAAAGAAAATTAACTTGTATTCTCTCAAAATCGATTACAATTTGGATTTCCTGATTATAAAAGAGAGGAGAATAAATTTGATTCTCCCCTTTGTTTAAAACTGGGTTCTTCACGGTGGCGATGGAGTGCCTCCCTCGAATGCTCGCGTCGAGTTTGCTCTCCGTTGACGATCCGACGTTTTGATTCACTGGAACGATGTCTTCTCCTCACAATTTGACGTTGTAGAGAACTTGCGTGGCAAGTTTTAGAACTCTGAACGAGTTTAGAAGAACGCTGTAAAGAGTTGATTTGAACCAAAAATCGGTTAATAAGCCAAGGATGAAGGCTCTCTGTTGTTGAAGTTGAAGATGATCTTCGTTGGAGGATGATGCCGATCTCCTCAAAAGCTCGCCCAAGGATCTCTCCTGTTGCTGCCACGCCGAAGGGTCAATCCGAGCCAAGAAGTTCCAACCTTGTTGCCAAGTCCCAGCTCCAAAAAGCCAGCCCGAACTCAATTGAGTTTACCCCTATTTATAGGGGATTAAGGGGGGTGTAACTGCCCCTTAAATCACTCCTAAGTGGGGTGTAACCGCCCTCCAATCGTGGGAAACAGTTTTAGAACCGTTCAGCTCATGTTGAATGAGTCAAACAATGCTCAAGTTGGCGTTCAGGACCCTAACTCCGCGTTTTAGACTGAAGACGCGGAGTTGGGCACTCGCTGGATGTTGAAAAACGCGAGGACCACCCGCGTTTGGTTTGCTGAGGATTGGAAACGCGGGGGTCGCTTGCGTTTTGCTTGTTGAAGCTTGGAAACGCGAGGGTCACCTGCGTTTTGCTTATTGAAGCTTGGAAATGCGAGGGTCGCCTGCGTTTCAAGAATTGGAACGCGGAGATGACTTCCGCATTTAGAAAGGGCTAGTTGATTTGTAGCCTCTTCTGTAGAGCGTTGTAAAGACCATTGTTGAATGATCTTCGTCTTGGCTCCTCGAAAATATGAGAGTTGTCAGATTGTAACTCCCGATGTTGATTATGAAGGTTGTTGATTAGAGCTTTCATCAGTTATTGTGAAGATCGTCAGATTGTAACCTTCTACGTGAAAGTCTTCAAATTGTAGCATTCTGGAAGTCGTGATATTGTAACTTTCATCATTGGTGTTTGATGGGGATCAGCTATCTATTTTGATTTTTAGACAACCTACAGAACCCCCTCCAAAGTTTTTGAAAGTTCGCGGTTGACTGGGACGAATTTTCGGAATACTTTGGATCTTAACTCTGATCTTGGAGCTGTTGATTCCTTGTGGTAAAGGATTTGTTCTCTACACTTGCTTTAAAGGCATCTTGGCTGAAGGGATTTGCCACGTAGGACCTGTGTGAAGGTATGTACCATAATCCTGCTTCTGGAATGCGGGAGTGGATCCTGCATTTTGAACTTGAGACGCGGGTCTCACCCTTGCATGTTGAATTTGGAACACGGGTGTGACCTTGGCGTTCGGTTTTTGCATCGCGGGACTAACCTCAGCGTTTTGACTTAAGACATGGAAGTGGCTTCCGTGCATTTTTGACTAAGTCTTTGAGATTTGTCTTTTGCTCATCTGTTTCAAGTCTCAGCTCACATCCATTAAGCTGATGAGCCTACATACATGCATAGGACTTTTGGCAAACCCTCAGTCATCAACGGATTTGATAAGCCTTTACCGACTACCGTTTGAGTCGGGCTAGCATGTGAATTATTTGAATCCGTTTCACATGTAATGTTGTGCTAAGAGAATGAACCCTCTTAGACTTAATGCTATGATTTTGAATACATAGACTTTGTCATTTTTACGGAAAAAGACTAACCGGCAACGCGTGTTAGGCGTAGGCTTATTTCTAATTAGGGATCGAGATAAAGTCCCCCATGCGTGTGAGGCATGGATTTTGCTGTCTTTTTTACGGTAAAAGACTAACCAGCAACGCGTGTTAGGCGTAGACTTATCTCTAATTGGGGATCGAGATAAAGTCCTCCATGCATGTGAGGTATGGATTTTGGCGTTATTAATAACGGCCTCCTACGATATTGAATACGTAAGCTTTGCCATTGTTGCGAGAATAGGCTACCCGGCAGCATGTGTTAAATGCAGACTTATCTCTAATTAGGGATCGAGATAAAGTCCCCCATGCGTGTAAGGCATGGATTTTGGCATTATTAATAACGGCCTGCTATGATGTTGAATACGTAGGTTTTTGTCCTTTTCACGGTCAAAGACTAACCGGCAACGCGTATTAGGCGTTGACTTATCCCTTCTTAGGATTCGGGATAAAATTCCCCATACATGCAAGGTATGGATTCAGAGATTGTTAATTTAATGATAATCACCGGCTATGATATTGAATACGTAGACTTTGTTACTGTTTCTTCCTGTGTTATTCGAAACACTGAAAGAAAGTTAAAAATGCCAGATGTGTAATATTAACTTGGCATGAATTTTTACTTAGAGTGAAATTCAGAAATTTTCTTTATTATCACTAGGATAATTCTAGAAAATATTTAATCCACTGGGGATTTTATAATAAAAACTTGCTATTCTTGTTGAGAAAGGATTAACAAGTTCTTTGGGGGGGGTTTGACTGTTAGAGGTGTGATGTTAATCTAATAGTATTTTATGAACCTATCACTCTATTGAAGAGAGTTGATAAGTTAATTTGTGTTGTCAGAGGTGTGATGTTAACTTGACTGGAATTTGAGGACCTATCGTTCTATTGAGAAGAGTCGATAAATGGATTGTGTCGTCAGAGGTGTGAGGTTAACTTGACGGGAAAGATATTGTGATCGGGACAATTTTTTGGACATATCGCTCTATTGAAGAGAGTCGATAAGTTGATTTTGTCAGAGGTATGATGTTAACGTGACAGGAATTATGTTGCGATCGGAGCAACTTGTTGGCCTTCTTGTTTTGATGATGTTTAACAAACAATTTACCACTAATGTTGTTTGTCTAGTATTTGTATTTTCTTATTTATTATAGACAAACAACGTTGTTGGAGGATGGATGGAATAGAGCTTCAACGATCATATTCAAAGGAGGTTGGCGGAATGTTGGTGAAGCTTATGCAATTCAAGTTCAAGATCCAAGTTCAGCTTCATCCGCGGTGTACCAAGTCAAGCTTAATTGAAGATCAAGATTGCTTGGGTAATATAGTTTAGATTTTATATTATGTGTGTTAGTACTTTAAGCTCAATCATATACACACATACACGTTTTGGTTTATGTATATATATAGGTATATATATACATATATGTTTTGGTTTGATAGTTTTCATGTTTATAAATATGAAATTACATATTTCATATTTATCATTGTGATTTGGTTTATCTACTTAGATATGAAACATATGAGTATTTGTGAAAGCAAAATGGTTTCATTTTCTATTGTATTTGTGAAAACATTGTTTTCTGAGTTTATGGACTTAATAACAATCATATACATATTTTATTAAGTCTACAAAATCATTGTGCAAAGTCTCAAAACATGGTTTAGCCTATATGTCAAAATTCATATGTTTACATTTTCGTGTTTTGGACTATTTTGCAAAATAATGATATTTTTCATTTGGGAAGTCCTTTTTGGAAACCAGTCATTGTAGCATGTTTATTATCATGTCTACAATCATTTCCCAAAGTTTTACATTTTTTGGAATTTATTTGATATTTTTAAACAAGGTTTTAAAATCAGAAAAACAGTTTTCAAAATCAGTTTTAGAATGTATCAGTTTCGGTCGACCGCACCGGTCGACCGACCCTGTATTCATTCGTCCCCGGGATAGCAGAGAGTTCGTCGGTCGACCGTCGCGGTCGACCGAGAGCTTCCTTCGGTCGACCGCACCGGTCGACCGGATAAGTCTCCGCTTGCTTTTTCTCGTTTTTGAGCTGGGTAGCGGTCGACCGAACTTTCCGTCGGTCGACCGAACTTTTCGTCGGTCGACCGAACTTTTCCATCGGTCGACCGAAATTTCCGCCGGTCGACCGCCGTTCAGTCTGACTTTTTCCAACGGCTATTTTTGTTACCGTTGGCTGGGTTTTTTTGTCATTTGGTTTGGGGTTTTTGGCTGAGATTTTGAGTGGGCATAAATACCCTATTGCTGTTCTCTTTCAAGCCAGCTAAGAAGTTTTTAAATAAGGGTTTTAAAAAGAGTTTAAGTGTGTTTAAGGGTTTGGTTTAAAGCTGTTTTGGTTTTCACAAGTGGAGGAGATCATCTTCTTGTTTGGGCTCAAATCTCCATCTCTCCATCTTGATCTAGAGAAGTTTTTCTAAACTCTATCTAGCTTTACATTTGCTTAGTTATTTGATTATCTTTCTTTAAAGCTAGTTTTTTTATATTGAGTTTAGATTTGATTTTACTCATTGTTACACACACCCACTTGAGCTTATTGTATTTGCATACATAGTATATTAGGGTTGTGAGAGTTTGTAACTTTGAGTTGTGCTTAATTGAGTTCTCACCTTGTTAGAGAGAACAATCATTTGTTATATTGTGCTTAATTGAGAGATCACTTTGTAATACACTTGTACACCGAGTGAGGAGTGTGTGGTGAGAGTCGGGGATCGTTCCAAGAGGAGTGGCGTCGGTTGACGAACCTAGGGAGAGGTTGTAACCGAGCACTTGAGGGAGACACGGCTAGGTCCAACACTTGTGTGGGTGTAGAGTGTGATTGCATAGTGTTTGTTGTGTGAGAGTTTTCGGTGAACTTGTAAACCGAGTGTGTAGAAGTTCCGGCTTCCAAACCGGATTGTGATAGTGGATTTCTCCCCGGGAGTGGGGAGCGGAGACATAGGACGGAAGGTCCGAACTCCGTGATCATATTGCTTGTTTGAGTTTGTCTTTGGCGTATTTGTTTTTGCATTTATCCTATATCGCCAATTGTGCATTGCTCATTTATTTCATCCACTATCTAGTTCATATTGTTTACCCTTGTATTAGTTTTATATCCTTGCATATATCATATATTGCTTATATCTCTTTGCTAGGATATTTCTTGTTGATCATATTGCTTATCCTAGCTCATACAACTTGTTATATTTCATACTTGCTAGGATAACTTGTTAATTAGTTTTAATTGGCATTTAAATCGGATTAGATTAGCATAAGACCCTAATCACCCCCCCTCTAGGGTCTAACACAGCTTTGTGGACTTATCATCCCATTGAAGAGGATTAATAAGTGAATTTGTCAGAGGTTTGGTGTTAACATGACAGGAATTTGTTGCGATCAGGGCAACTTTGTGGACTTGTCATCCTATTGAAGAGGATTGATAAGTGGATTTGTCAGAGGTTTGGTGTTAACATAACGGGAATTTGTTGCGATCGGAGCAACTTTGTGGACTTATCATCCTATTGACGAGGATTGATAAGTTGATTTGTCAGATGTATATTGTTAACGTGACAAATTAGGAGTGATGCGAGTCTAATGCATACTCTGTGGGGATGATGATCGTCAGAAGTGTAATGTTAACTCGACGATGTAAAAGATTTGTTACTCTTAATCCAAAGGATTCTAAGTAATCAACCCCCAGTCTTGATTAAGACTTAGCAGGAGAATAAAAAGAGGTAGACAAGGCACATCGCCTAGTGAGGCACTATCCTTGAAGTCGGAATAGAGGCACATCACCTGGTAGGCCATTATATGATGAGTTTGACTATCAGAGGTAACTGTTAACGTGATAGTTTTATGGACCTGCCATCCTATTGAAAAAGATTGGCAAGTTGATGGACTATCAGAGGTAACCGCTAACGTGATAGTTTTGTAGACCTGCCATCCTATTGAAGAAGATTGGTAAGTTGATGGACTATCAGAGGTAACCGTTAACGTGATAGTTTTGTAAACCTGCCATCCTATTAAAAAAGATTGGCAAGTTGATGGACTATCAGAGGTAACTGTTAACGTGATAGTTTTTGTGGACCTACCATCCTATTGAAGAAGATTGACAAGTTGATGGACTATCAGAGAGTTTTGTGGACCTGTCATCCTATTAAAGAGGATTGACAAGCCGATGGACTATCAGAGGTAAATGTTAACGTGATAGTTTTGTGGACTTATCATCCTATTGAAGAGGATCGATAAGTGGGTGGACTATCAGAGGTGAATGTTAACGTGATAGTTTTGTGGTCCTGCCATCCTATTGAAGCGGATTAGCAGATTGATAGACTATCAGAGGTGATCATTAACGTAATAGTTTTGGTAGACTTCGTGGTTGACAGAGGTATTCTATTGAACATGACAACTCAGAAAATTTATTATTCATAATCCAATGAACTACAAATAAACCAACCCCCAGTTTTGAACAAGTATAGGGGGAAAAAGGATCAGACATGGCACATCGCCTAATGGGCCACTATCTAACGAGTTTGACTATCAGAGGTAATTATTAACGTGATAGTTATTGGAGACCCTGGCATCCTACTGAAGAGGATTAGCTTTAGTGGTCGTAATATCTTCCCCTTCTGACTGAGAAGATTAGGCTTGGTCCGATTGCTCAGGTTGATCCTGCCTACTTTGTTCTTTAGCTCTGATCCTGGTAATAATCTTTTGAGCCTGTTTGCCTTGAGATATTAGTTGTCTCCAGGAACGGCATTCTGCAACTCCTATTCAGGCTAGGAGGTCGGTTTGCAAGTTGTGTCGACAAGTCTCCACTAGGGTAGACTGCATCATACCTGTTGGACATCGTAAAGTCATGTTTCGAAACATTTTGACAAAGGCTTTGACAGACTCCCTCTTCTTCTGCTTAGTGGCGAGAAGGGTATGGATGGAGACTTCTGTATCCTCTTCAAAGAATCTTGACAGGAATAGTCTCTCTAGATCCGTCCACTTTTGGATACAGCCCGCAGGCAGTTTCCTGAACCATTCAAAGGCAGCTCCTTTGAGGGTGCTAATAAACAATCGAGCCAGAATGACGTCGTTTGATATCACATTCCCAGTCTGTGACTTGAAATGATAGATATGTTGGTTCGGTAATCCCGTGTCGTCAAAAGTTTGTAGCGTCGGGACTTCAAACTTTAGAGGATAATGGGCTGCATCCCATTCAGCAGGATAAGGCCTGGTAACTCCCTCATCTTGGAGCTCGCTTCTGTTAGCAATAACATTGAGACGGGCTTCCAATTCTTCCATTTTGGCCGACTGGAGATTCTGCTCGTTCTCCTTCTCTTTTTCTTCATCATAGGAAGATTCCAGGTTGTGGGCTTCTTGGTCAGAAGCCGCGTCATCAACCACTTTTTCCTTCCCTTTGCCTGTGTGAAGTCGGGTTGAAGACGCTTTTCTCCTCCGGGAAGATTCTTTTCTAGGCGACGAATCTGTCTCCTGAGATTTGGCCTTGTCTGCGACGAGTTGATTTAACAGGGCCAGGAGTTCATTGATGGCCTCTTGCTGAGATTTGAGCATGGCCTCCTGCTCATCAAGTCTCTTCGCGAGATCTTCATGGCTTCCCGTCATATAGGCGGAGCTCTCATGTTCAATAAAAGAGCTTGATGATTGAGACTCCGCGATGGCTGATTGTTCATCATCGGAATTGGTTCCTCTGGCTAACCTCCGATAATTGACAGGGGGAATGGCTCCTGTTTGCATCCGAGTGTGTTGGTAGATCCCTTCAAACTCGTTCATGATTTCTCTGACGATCGACGAACGACTTGTCTCAGAGTCATCGGAACTAGGAACCGAGGCTTTGCCTCTACTGTTTGCGGTGAAAGTTGATTTCTTCATTACTGAATCTATTACATGTTTATCGATTACAGATTCAAAGTAAAATTAGTCTTTTTATAAGACTTTCTTACACAATGAAAAAAAATAAAAAAAATACAACTCTCTTTAAACAAACGCAACGGGTGTTTATCGCCCGCTGCTTGTGTGGGATCTTGGCCTGTGACGGGGACGTTGATATCCGTGGACCACCGCCGATCAGATCTGATTGCTGAAAAATTAGGCAGAGCTTTGTCGATTCGCGAAGGAATCAAGAAGCCGAAGCGCTTATCTCGGCAACAGCGAGTTAATTGCTCTTCTTAAGATTACCGCAACGGGGTAATCTTAAGGGATGAACCGGACTGCAGATCTAACGAACTCCTCTTCTTTATGCTAAAGAATCAGCTGAAGTCTCCTCCTCCTCTCTAAAATTCGTGGCTCTTCACTCCTCAATTCGGCAGGGCTTCGCCAACACTCGAGAAATTCAGATCCGAAAAAATGAGGGTCCTGGGGCTGTATTTATAGGCTCCAAGGAAGTTCAGGCGGTTAAAACCGCATAACGGCCCATTTTTAGGGCTGGAGACACCCCAGGGTGTCTCAGCGAGGCCGAGACACCCTTGGGTGTCTCGGCCTTGGCCGAGACACCTTGGGGTGTCTCACTTGTGCCGAGACACCTCGGGGTGTCTCAACTCAGGCTGAGACGCTTTTTTTTCCGTACACTCGTCTGTTTCCGCCGTAATTTCTTCATCCGAACTCGGATTTGAGTGATTCAAAGTGCGTTGGAAAGCCGACGAGGAGATTTATAAGCTCCAATGATTAGATCGTTATGGATTAAATCAGGACACAAACGGTGCTTCGCTTTTTATAAGCGATGCGGTGCTCCCGATTAGTTCGTATCCTCATTATTCTGAAACTCCGTTACTTCACGTAGTTCATCGATCCACTTTAAGCGTTCGTCGACATCAATCAAGCTTCTGTGAACTGGATAGTGACGTTCATCGTCTTTTCTTAGCGCTGAGCCGTTCGTGGAGACCTATAGGCAATTTTCGATGCCTACAGATACCCCCTCCAAAGCATTCCAGACTCGTTTCTTTTATAGAAGAGGCTGGAATACTTTGGATGTGATTGGTCCAGCCTTCGATCGGTGTAAAGGACCTGTAGTTAGCTTCAACTCTTGGCTCCTTCGATTTTCAGTCTATTTGATGCTTTGACGAATAGCTGAAGTCCTTTCGGCGCTGCGTTTATCGCCTGACCGTCATCGGAGTCTCGAGTCTAAAACTGATGAGTTGAGTTTAGCTCGTGTCATTGCGTTGACTTAGAACTGACCATCTTCGTCGCATCGACTCTTTCATTATAACGTATTGATTGGCGTTGATCTAGGGTTACGCGTTGATCAGCGTTGACCTAGGGTTACGTGTTGACCTTAGGGTTTAAATTGTCGTACGTTGACTTTTGGTTACAACGCATTGACTGGCGTTGACCTAGGGTTACGCGTTGATCGGTGTTGACCTTAGGGTTTAAATCGTCGTACGTTGACTTTTGGTTGTAACGTGTTGACTGGCGTTGACCTAGGGTTACGCGTTGATCGGCGTTGATCTTAGGGTTTAAATCGCCATACGTTGACTTTTTCATCGCAATGCGTTGACTGACGTTGACCTAGGGCTACGCGTTGACCGACATTGACCTTAGTGTTTAGATTGTCATACGTTGACTTTTGGTTGTAACGCGTCGATTGGCGTTGACCTAGGGTTACGCGTTGACCGGCGTTGACCTTAGGGTTTAAATCGTCGCACGTGGACTTTTGGTTGCAACGCATTGACTGGCGTTGACCTAGGATTACGCGTTGACCGGCGTTGACCTTAGGGTTTAAATTACCATACGTTGACTTTTCATCGCAACGCGTTAACTGACGTTGACCTAGGGTTACGCGTTGACTAGCGTTGACCTTAGGGTTTAGATCGTCGTACGTTGACTTTTGGTTCTACCTCGTTGACTGGCGTTGACCTAGGGTTACGCATTGACCGGCGTTGACCTTAGGGTTTAAATCGTCATACGTTGACTTTTGGTTGCAACGCGTTGACTAGCGTTGACCTAGGGTTACGCATTGACCGGTGTTGACCTTAGGGTTTAAATCGTCACACGTGGACTTTTGGTTGCAACGCGTTGACTGGCGTTGATCTAGGGTTACGCGTTGACCGGCGTTGACCTTAGGGTTTAAATCGCCATACGTTGACTTTTTCATCGTAACGCGTTGACTGGCATTGACCTAGGGTTACGCGTTGACCGGCGGTTGCCTTACGGTTTAGATCGTCATACGTTGACTTTTGGTTACAACGCGTTGACTGGCGTTGACCTAGGGTTACTCGTTGATCGGCGTTGACCTTAGGGTTTAAAATCGTCATACGTTGACTTTTTCATTGCAACGCGTTAACTAGCGTTGACCTAGGGTTACACGTTGACCAGCGTTGGCCTAGGATTTCAGATCGCCCGATGTTAACACAATTTATACTCGTATGTTTGCTGGAGTAACATAGTTTAAGCTCTTAAGGTATTGGAGCATGACGGTCCCAAGTGTCGGGGCTGTAGGACCAACTATTAAAGCTGATTCATCTGCATGTATGGATCTTATCTTGATGTTGTTGGATACTCAAGTCACGAGACCGACTAACGGAGCTGGTGCGTCAATGACTCGCATTTATAGAATTTTTGGCAAATTCCCAACCATCAATGGGTTTGATGAGCCTTTACCGACTACCGTTTGAGTCGGACTAGCATGCGGATTGTCCATTCCGCATGTGACGTTAAGCTAAAAGAGTTAACCCTTTTAGTGCTACGATATTGAATACGTAGACTTCGTCTTTCTCCTGTGAAAAGACTAAACAGCGACGTGTATCAGACGTTGATTTAGGATTTTTGGTAAATCCTCAGCCCTCAACGGATTTGACGTGCTCTTACCGATTACCGTTTGAATCGGGCTTACATGCGGATTGTTTTAAGTCCGTTCCGCATGTGACGTTGTGCTAAAGGAATAAACTCCCTTAGAATTGATGCTACGATATTGAATACGTAGACTTTGTCTTTGTCACGGGAATAGACTACCCGGCAACGCGTGTTAGGCGCTGACTTATCATTACTTAGGATTCAGGATAAAAGTCCCCACAATCGGATTCTGATGTCTTCTTCAATCGGTAAAAGATTAAACTGGCAACGTGTATTAGGCGTTAGCTTATCCCTGCTTAGGCTTCGGGATAAAATTCCCCATGCGTGTGAAGCACGTATTTTGGCGTTATTAATAGCAACCTGCCACAATGTCGAATATGTGGGCTTTTGTCCTTTTTACGGTTAATGACTAACCGATAACGCGTATTAGGCGTTGACTTATCCCTTCTTAGGATTCGGGATAAAATTCCTCACGCGTGTAAGACGCGGATTTTGGCGTTATGAATAACAACCTGCCACAATATTGAATATGTGGGCTTTTGTCCTTTTTACGGTTAAAGACTAACCGGCAACGCGTGTTAGGCGTTGACTTATCCCTACTCAGGATTTGGGATAAAATTCCCCGCGTGTGTAAGGTGCGGATTTTGGCGTTATGAATAACAACATGCCACAATATCGAATATGTGGGCTTTTGTCTCTCTTACGGTCAAAGACTAACCAGCAACGCGTGTTAGGCGCTGACTTATCCCTTCTTAGGCTTTGGGATAAAATTCCCCAGACTGGAATTCTGGTGTCTTCTTCAATCGGTGAAAGACTAAACCGGCAACGTGTGTTAGACGTAGGCTTATCTCTATTTAGGAGTCAAGATAAAATTCCCCATGCATGGAATGTACGGATTAAAAGTTGAGAATTGCATCTTTTCTCAGGGTAAAGACGAATCCAAAATGGAAGAGGAAGAATTTTATATTCTATCTCCCGACACAGAAGAGGAAGAATTTTATATTCTATCTTTAGTTGGAAAGGAAACTCGAAGTGGGATCTCCACCCCCAGAATCCGGAAAGATGAAACTAGGAGTGGGATCTCCACTCCGAGAATCAGAAAGATTCAAGTAACCCTAATTTTTATAGGATTGGTTGCTTGATCCAAGAAAAGAGTTCCTCATTTATTGAAGGGAAATTCCGATTTCGACCCTAACTTTTATAGGTTTGGCTGAAAAAGGAAAAGATGGAAGTCTTTCGTTTATCGAAAGGGATAACTTAATCTTAGTCCTAACTATCTGCAGGTTTGAATAAGTGAAGTTGGAGACAATCCTAACTTTTATAGGTTTGATTGCTCAATTTGAAAGTGGACCTCTCGTTCATGGAAGGAATCGAGAGGGGAATCTGGCTTTGGCCCTAACTTTTATAGGTTTGACCTGAAAGCAAAGGGAGTAGAATACAAGTAGCAGTAGAAATACTGGTTTGTACTGGCCACTCGATGGAGGATTTTAATGTTAAGTGATCAGGATTTAACACGTTAAGCTTTGAAAATTGCCATGAATTGGCGGATAGAAATTTTAGTGGACCCGCCGTCAATTGATTTGATCAGTGGGGGATTTTGTGAGGAAAGGTTGATCTGTCGTCAAACACCAAAAGGAGTTTTGTGAGGGAAGATTAATCCAACGAAGTGATCGAATCTCATCTCAGCAAAAGAGTGTTCGGAAATCACAGTAGGGGTTTAGTGTTTATTACTTTGTTTGTAATGATCGGGTTATCCCTAAGAAAATTACATATAGTATTCTTCCGAAAACTTCCCGTTACATGAATCATCCACCCCTAGCTTCTTCGTGAAACTGGGTTTATCATTGCATTCAGTTACATGATCGGGTTATCCTTAAGAATATTACATATAAAAATTCTCTAGGAACTTCCCGTCAACGGTAGGAAACAGTTTAGACTCATATACCTATTGTAGTATCAGAGAGCATTTTAACCTCTTATACCGGTCGGAGGATTGACAAGTAGTTTATACTCTTATACTTGTCGGAGTCTTAAGAAGTAGTTTATACTCTTATACTTGTCGGAGTCTTGTCGTTCTCATTTGGCTTTGTTCGCGGTGAAAATCGTGTCTTTCTTCATTGACATCATTGCTATCTTAGTTAACAACTTTTTGAGTTATAAAGATCCGGTCTTTTTATAAGATCCGGTTACAATGAAAATCAAAGAAAAATAAAAAAAGATTACAACTTTCTCCTTATTTGCCGAACAAATCACGAGCTCCTGTTTTACGGTCGCTCGCTTGCGTGGGTTGTTTGCCTGCGCCGGGGTTTATCCGTTGACCACCGCGCGATCTAGATCCGGTCGGATCTACGCAGTACGATGGGTATTACTTCACCAAGGAAATAATAGCCGGGGGGGATTATTTCACCAAGGAAATAATCGCCCAAATCTCGGGATCAAAGACCAAGCTTTGATCCGGAGTACGCCTGCGTAGATCTGAGATCCGGTCCTCTCGAACTCCTGCCTTTTTGGCGTTGACGATCGCCAGCACCAGATCTGGATGAGCAAGTCCTCGAAGTCCCAAAGCTTGAATCTTGTTCAATTCCGAGCTTTGAATCCTGCAGAGCTTCGCCTCCAAAAAATCCCACCCTTCAAAATGAAACACCCTTGGCCTATTTATAGGCACCCAGATTTGTGCCTAGGCACAGATCTGGGCTGAGGTGGCTCGGCCACAAGTGGCCGGCCACCCTAGGGTGGCTCAGCCACCGAGCCACCTCAAGGTGGCTCGGCTTGGGCCGAGCCACCTTGAGGTGGTTCGGTTTCGGCCGAGCCCCTCTAGGTGTTTGCCGTTTTGCCTCTTTATGCCCGTTTTCTGGTTCTGTGGTTGATTGGTTCGGATTCGATTCGCTGACCTGATTTGGCAGTAGATCCGCTTCTGAATTCGAGTCCGAAACTGATCTTGATTCGATCGTGATTCATCCGAGTTCGCTCTTGTTTGGATGACTCGTTGACTCCCCGAACCGTTAGCTTGATTCCGCATGCGAATGGATGCATTCCGTTGCTCGCGTGTGATTCGTCGGCTTCGTAGCCTCGTTAGTCCGCTTCGTCGCGTATCGTCTGGCTTTGGTGTTTGCGGGCTAACGGTCATGTTCGGATACGTCGCCCGATGGTCTGTTTGTCGATCGGCGTCGTCGAGCTGTGTTAAGGGACCTATAGGCAGTTTTATACGCCTACAGATACCCCCTCCAAAGTTTTCCAGCCTCGTTCTTTTATAGAAGAGTCTGGAATACTTTGGATATGATTGTCCCATCCTTCCATTGGTTATGACGGGATATCTGGAATGGCTTCTATTCTTGATTCCTTCAGTCCTCCAGGCTATTCGGTGCTTTGTCGAATGTCTGTAAGGGTTCCGGTGCTGCATTTATTGTCTGACCGTCTGTCGGAATTTTGAATTTGAAGTCGATTCTCGATTTCCTGACTTTTTATCTCGAGTTTGTTGACCATTGATTGTCGGTGTTGAATCTTCATTTACAACGCGTTGTCCGACGTTTGAGCTTCCTTGCGACGCATTGTCCGGCATCCAAGCTTCATTGCGACGCGTTGTCCGGCGTCCAGGCTTCGCTGTGACGCGTTGTCCGACGTCCGACATAGTTTATACTCGTACGTCTTCTGGAGTACACACCCTTTAAGCTCTTAAGGAATTGGAGCGTGGCAGATACTTGAGTCACGAGACCAATCTATAGAATTGATGCGTCAATGACTCGTATTTATAGAATTTTTGGCAAATTCTCAGCCATCAACGGGTTTGATGAGCCTTTACCGACTACCGTTTGAGTCGGGCTAGCATGCGGATTGTTTAAGTCCGTTCCGCACGTAGCGTTAGGCTAAAAGAGTTAACCCTTTTAGTGCTACGATATTGAATACGTAGACTTCGTCTTTCTCCTGTGAAAAGACTAAACAGCAACGTGTATGAGACGTTGACTTAGAATTTTTGGCAAATCCTCAGCCTTCAACGGATTTGACGTGCTCTTACCGATTACCGTTTGAATCGGGCTTACATGTGGATTGTTTAAATCCGTTCCACATGTGACGTTGTGCTAAAGGAATGAACTCCTTTAGACTTTGTGCTATGATGTTGAATACATAGGCTTCACCGTTTCTTATAGGGAAAAGGTACCCCGCACCGCGTATTAGGCAATGACTTATCCCTTCTTAGGCTTCGGGATAAAATTCCCCAGGTTTAGACCCCGGTGTCTTTTTCAATCGGCGAAAGACTAAACCGGCAATGCGTGTTAGACATTGACTTTAGGATTTTTGGCTAACCCCCAGCCCTCAACGGATTTGATTAGCCTTTACTGACTACCGTTTGAGTCGGGCTAGCATGTGGATTGTCTAAATCCGTTCCGCATGTAACGTTGCGCTAAAGGAATGAACTCCCTTAGACTTTGTGCTACGACTTCGAATACGTAGACTTCGCCATTGTTATGGGAATAGGCTACCCAGCAATGTGTATTAGACGTTGACTTATCCCTACTTAGGCTTCGGGATGAGATACCCTAGAATCGAATTCTGGTGTCTTTTTCTGCGTAAAAAGACTAAACCGGCGGCGCGTGTTAGGCACCGACATATCCTTTCTTAGGATTCAGGATGAAATTCCCTATGCGTGTAAGGCATGGATTTTGGTGTTATTAATAACAACCTGCCACAATGTTAAATATACGGACGGGTGTTCTTTTTAATGGTTAAGAACTAACCGGCAGTGCGGGTTAGGCGCAGACTTATCCTTGCTTAGGTTTCAGGATAAAATACCCCAGAATCGAACTCTGGTGTCT